>BLBF01000132.1:0-11531 GCA_015471245.1 Laticauda colubrina
AAAGGCCCTGTCACACTGGCCGACGGATGCAAAACGTTTGTAAAAAGAACACAGCAGACGAGAAAAATGTTCCATCCGTTGTTATCTGCTCTCAAAAGGGGCAAAAATTTGCATAACCAGAGCGGACAACACAGAAAGGAACGGACGGGGGGAGGACGTAGGGTGGATGGAAAGCAGATGCTCCACAGAAGCCTACCAGATGGAAGTGGATGGGAGCGGATGGCACATCCTCAAGGCTTCCGGGGGGGGGGGGCAGCAAAGCGGACGTGGAACGGAAAGAGTGGATGCAGAGCAGACGCCGAGCGGAAGCCTAGTGGATGCCTAGCTTTCACTGCGCATGCGGGGAGGATGCATTGCGTCAGCCCCATGGATATAAAGGAAGCAGCTCCCAAGCAGGTCATTCTGAGGAAAGACCTGCTTCCAGACACAGCTCTCCAGCCAGCCAGCCAGCAACCCAACAACCATGGGGAAGAAACGGAAGCCTCTGCCATCTCCTGCCAGCCCTGGCAAGAGGGACAGGGCCACACTCCCAGCCCCTGGCCCTGACTCTGCTTCTGCTGGGGCTTCTGCTGCCCGGCCTCGATCTTCTGGTGCTGGGGCTTCTGCTGATGCTGCTTCTGGAGGTGGTGCTTCTGCTGATGCTGCTTCTGGAGGTGGTGCTTCTGCTGGTGCTTACTCTGCTGATGCTGCTTCTGGTGGTGGTGCTTCTGCTGATGCTGCTTCTGGTGGTGGTGCTTCTGCTGGTGCTTACTCTGCTGGCACTGCTCCTGGTGCTGGTGCTTCTGCTGGTGCTTACTCTGCTGGCACTGCTCCTGGTTCTGGTGCTTCTGCTGCTGCTTACTCTGCTGGCATTGTTCCTGGTCCTGCTGGTCCTACTGGTGCTCCTGGTCCTGCTGGTGCTCCTGGTCCTGCTGGTGCTCCCGATCCTGCTCGTGCTCCTGGTCCTGCTGGTCCTGCTGGTGCTCCTGGTCCTGCTCCTGGTCCTGCTGATGCTGCTGGCGCTGCTGGTCCTGCTGGTCCTGCTTTTGCTGCTACTGTTGTTGTTGCTGCTGCTGCTGCTGCTGGTGTGGAGGAGCAGCCCCTACAACCTGGAAGCCCCTCTGATGAGGGCCCATATGGCCTTGCCAAAGAGAGGAAGAAGCAGACACGTGAACGGGAGAAGAGGCAATACAACATAGAAGAGGAACATGAGGAGGAGGTGCTGGAGTGGCTGAGGGAGAATGAGTATCTATGGCGGAAGGGACACAGGCTCTATCATGAAACCAAAAGGAAGCAGGCTGCTTGGAGAGAGAAGGCGGAGAGCCTGGACTACACTTCAGAGGTGCTCCTCGTCTAGTGGAAGCACATGCACACCTGGTACGGGAAGCTGCACCTCAAGAAATCTGGCCAGGCCGCAGTCAAGCTGACGGACAGAGAGACCTACGTGATGGCCAGTTGCAGCTTCTTGGAGGGTGAGATCCACGACTGAGGAGCAGCCCCTCTCACAACACTCACTCTCAGGCAGCCTGCTGAGAACCAGTCCTCTTCTGGCAAAGAGTCAGCTCCTGTCTCCAGGCAGGTGTCTGTGGAGCGTGCCACGACGGAGACCCCCCCGACAGCTGCACAATCCATGGTGGAGTGCGTGGAGTACCCCTTGCTACAGTGGGAGAAAGGAGACGGCACTTCCACCACAGCCCAACCCACATCCACCCCCAGCTCCCTCTCCATAGAAAGGCAGAGAGGCAAACCGGAGGGGCAGAGCCACACTGTCCTGCTGGAGATAAGAGACACCATCAGGAGCAGCATAGATCTCCTCTCTCAGCTGGTACACACCGACTCCTCATGCTCCAGCCGCAAGCCCTTCCTCACCTACGTCAACCAAACCCTCATGAACATGTTGGAACCCCAGTACCAGGTGGTGAAGGACAGGATCACCGATCTTCTTCACAACCCTCCAGACCAAGATGAACCTGCTCCCACCCAGTCCAGGCCTGATCCTCCACCCCAGGGGATGTTGCTGCCCTTCCAAGGCTTTCCACAGGCCCTACCCCACCAAGGCTATGGCTACCAGGAGGTCCAGCAGCACAGGCAGCCCTTCCCAGTCCAGGCACAGGTACATCGGATGCCACCGGTGCCACTGATGCCACTGATGCCATCCACTCCACCGATGCCATCCACACAAGCGATGCCACCGACGCCAGTCCTCACCCAGCTGCAGACCAGACAGCCCCACTACACTGCTCCTTCCTCCACCCCACAGCCAAGCCCGGCCTAAATACATCTGTCATCGGTATTGGGGCTGACACCCCATGTCAGGGAGGAAGGGGCTCTCAACATCACGGGGCTAAGCCAGCTGTCTGAGAGCTTCCTCAACACACCATCCCCTGTTGTCCTCTTGGGGCCAGGCACCCCAGTGGCGCTTCAGACCAGCACTCCAGCAGCAGCCACCTCCACAGCACCTGGACCCTTGACCTCTGAGACTGGGCACGCCTCCGAGTGACCAAGAAGAGTGCCAGAGACTGGGTGGCTACCTGTTGACTTTATTTTTGCTTTGGACACTTGACTTGGGTCATTTTTCTTTTACAGCTTGTTATTAATAAAGATTAACTTTGCTTCACACACTTGCTTCATTTATTTTATTAAATAAAGTCTTGGTGGAAACTTTAAGAAATGGTTTAAGCCTTTGTATGCTTGTGGGATGGGTAAGGATAGCTGTGGGATGGGCAGGGATACCTTTGGGATGGGTAATAGCGGTGGGATGGGCAGGGATACCTTTCGGATGGGAAATAGCTGTGGGATGGGCAGGGATACCTTTGAGATGGGTAATAGCTGTGGGATAGATAAACCTCCAGTGCAAGCATAGTGGGACTGGATGGTCCACCCTCCCAGGTGCCACACCTATGGCCCTTTATTATCAAAAATAATGTAATCATTCATCCACACATGTCAACATAAACACAACTCTTTATTAAATGCCCTGTTCATTGTAGGCCCACCCAACATACATGGCCCAATCTCATCCGTGTGATGGGACAGGCTGAAGGAAGCATCGATTAATCATCTACCATCCTGTCTTGCCACTCCACTGCTGCAGCTGGGGAGTTGCACCAGTGTCTCAGGAGATTGCGCTGCTTCTTCCCTTCACGTGAAGCTCTGTTGCGGCCTTGCACATCCTCAGTGTCTATCAGGTTTCACCGTTGCCTCCATTCCCCAGGCTCCATGTTCCCATTGCCTTGCTGGAGGTCCACGAGCCTGTTCTGCAAGACTGGGTAGCGGGTGCGCATGAGATTGTGTAGGATGCAGCAAGCTTCCACGATGTTCCTCATGGACTATGGGCGATGCTGCATGGTGGTGAGAAGTACCTGGAACCTGTTGGCCAGGATGCCAAAGGGGTTCTCCACCACCCGCCTTGCCCTGGACAGCCTGTAGTTGAAGATCCTCTCTTCACGGGTGAGGCATCTGGAGGTGTTGGGCTTCATGAGGTAGGTTCTGAGGGAGAAGGCGTCATCCCCCACGATGAAGTAGGGCACATCTTGTGTGTTGTTGGGCAGGGGGTCTGGATCTGGGAAGCCCATGATGAGGTTGCGTTCCAGCCCCACCTTGAGGTGACTGGCGTTGTATACCTGGGCATCTGAAGCTGACCCATTGCCTGAAGCATCGATGTACATGAACTTTTAGTCAGCATCGAGCATGACGAAGAGGATGATGCTGAAGAAGCCCTTGTAGTTGAAATAAGTGGACCCCGACTTGGCTGGAGCTTTTCAGGACACATTCTTGCCATCGATGGCTCCAATGGTGTGGGGGAAGTTCCACCTCTGATACCACTGCTCTGCAACTTTCTTCCTTCCTTCGTCAGTGGAGGGGCACTGGAGGAGCTCCTCCAGGTATTCTTCGATGATGGCCTGCACCACTTCTCTGACCACAATGCTGATGGTGTTGTGTGGCACCCTCCAGCCGTACTGCATTCTCCTGTAGGTGGTCCCTGAGGCCAGGTGGCGCAGAGTCAGTGCCACCTTGAGCCAAGGGTCCAGGCTGGGCTGGAAGTTGGTGTTTGCCTTGGTCAACCTGGGTGTCAGCCGCTGCACAACTTCGTCAAACATGGCTGGAGGCATCCTCATGAAGTTCTGGAATGCACGAGGGTCTTCGTTCCTGAGCTCCACCATCAGCTTGTTGTACAGTCCGTACTCTGCTCTTCTCCCGATCCATCTTCGGACCCAGACACTTCTTGGCTGCCTCCTTTTCTTCACGTAGAACAAGTGAAAGAGCCTGTAGATGGCTTCGCACTGTTACAGAACAATGGTGGCTACCAAAAGGAGTGTGTTTCGATCCATGATGGAGATGACTGGATGCTGTGGAAGAGCAAGAGCCAGATGAAGGCTGCAGAGGTCTGCCCAGCAGGGCTGCTGGACTGAAAGTGAGATCCAGGTGAGTTGCTCCCCCTTTTTATAGGCAATATAGGTTTTCCACTATGTGTCCTTTTGCATCCTCTAGGCATCCTCTATACATCCTTAATATCCGAGATAGGTCCCCTCTGCGAATGTTTTTTCCGTTTTAAATGCTTTGTATGCGAGCTGCATCCGCTTTCATCCTTTCTCCGTCCATGCTACTAATGCTGCGCATCTGTTCCGCATCCGTTTTGCTTCCTCCCTGTGTCCGTTTTCCGCTGGAGCGGATGCGAGTTGCGTGGATGCGCAGCAGATGCCTAGCGGATATAGCGGACGCGTAAGGGATGACAACGGATGTAGAACGGATGTTCCCCGTATGCGTTGCGGATGCAGAATGGACGCGTTGGATACATTTTCTGCTCAAAATGTTTTGAGTAGCTCAAAACCTTTTGAGCGGATGGAACTTCAGTCGATGGATGCTGGACAGATAGAGAGGATGAAAAACGGACGCAGTGAGTACAGAACGGATGAATCGCGTTAACCAACGGATGGCAAGTGTTTCTCTCCATTTTACATCCTCTTTCCATCCGTTGGTGCAGTGTGACATGGGCTTAAGATAAACACTGAAGCCCGAAGTATCAGAAATTATTATGAGGCTGGGAAAGGAATGGCCAATCAATCAGAGCACCCAGTCCAACCTAAGCTGAGAAGGATTGCACCTGGTTAGTATTTGGATGGAACAAAGACTATTAGGATATCTCTGAGGTGTAGGGATATCTGTCTATCTGACTGGCTGTCTATTCATCCATCCATCTGTCCATGCTGGAATAAGGCAATGGCAAACTACTATTTATTACAAAAACAAATATGGATATGACCAGTGGTGGGATTCATTTATTTTTTTTTTGAAATTTTTTTTATTAATTTTCTACAAACACACATGACAAACAAAACATTAAAAACATCTATTCTCATATATACTTCCGGTGTGTCGGTTAGTTCATCAGTTTTGTGCATTCATTTTGTAGTCTCAGTTACAGTTATATTGCATAACAACTCATATTGTCATTTTTTTTTACTTCTGGTTCTGTGGGCATGGCTTGGTAGGTGTGGCATGGCTTGCTGGGCATGGCAGGGAAAGGATACTGCAAAATCTCCATTCCCTCCACACTCCTGGGGGAAGATTACCACTGGTTCCCTGAACTGCTCAAAATTTCTGTTACCAGTTCTGTAGAACTGCTCAGAACCTGCTGAATACCACCTCTGGATGTAACTATGAAGTCCTCAAGAGTCCAGCTCAACTCTGAAGGAAGTTTTATTTTCAGCAGGACAGTGGACTTAAAAGGAAATGATGCTCCAGGTTTTTGTGCCATTGGAATTTGTCAGTCTTAACTACCTGAAATCATCTTGTAGAGAATGAAGGGGTGTGGGCAGTTCTGAAGACCCCTAGGTTGTTGCATATAATACCACTTTTGCACAAACTGCATTGGTCACCAGCTTACTTCTGGGTCTAATTCAAGGTGTTGATCATTACCTTTAAACCCCTTCATCGCATGGGCTCAGGATATTTGAGAAGCCATCTCACCCAATGGCATTAGCCCATCCCACTTGCTAAGCCCCTGTTTGTTAAGGAATTTTAGCTGGTAAGACAAGGAAAATATCCTTTTTCACTGTAAGCCCCACCCTGTGGAATATTCTATCACCAAAGGTAAGATTGGTTCCCATCCTTCTGGCCTTCAAATCAGCCTTCAGATCTGGTTTTGCCTGGTGATTTAGGGACTTGATTTTTTGAAATTCTTAATTTTAACTATTTTTATATTTATTTATTTATTCATTCATTTGTTTATTTGCCAAACTTTTTTTTTTTTTAAGAATTTTATTAATTTTCTACAAACAGACATAACATACAAAACATTAAAAACATCTACTCTCATATATACTTCCGGTGTGTCGGTTGGTTCATCAGTTTTGTGCATTCATTTTATAGTCTCAATTACAGTTATATTACATAACCACTCATATTATCAATCCATATCCTAATATTACCAAAAAAAAATTAAAATAAAGTCTTTTTCTGACTATACTTTTAATCATTCATGCTTTGTGAGATAACAATACTTCAAACAGTTTATTCTATAACAAATCATATAGTCATAACAAAGCAATCCTAAAAACCCTTCATAGATATAATACTAATGCTCTATTATTGTATTTTATCATCTAACCATTGATAAAAAAGATCCCAAATTTCATAAAATTGTTTATCTTCTTGCTCTCTAATTTCAAATGTCAATCTACTCATCTCAGCACATTCCAATATTTTCTTAATAATTTCTTCCTGTGATGGTATTTTCTCATTCTTCCAATTTTTAGCAAATACAATCCTAGCTGCTGTTAATACATTTACAATCAAATATTTCAAGTCTTTATTATATATATCAGGTAAGATTCCCAATAAAAAGATCTCTGGTTTCAAGTCTATGTGTTTCTTTGTCATTTTTTCCAACCACATGTGAATTTTAGTCCAATATTTTCTGGCATCCTCACAAGTCCACCACATATGATAATATGAGCCAGGTATCTGATGACATTTCCAACATTTTTCAGATTTGTTCTTGAACATTCTTGCTATTCTTGTCGGGGGGAAGTGCCACCTGTA
Source organism: Laticauda colubrina (assembly GCA_015471245.1). Taxonomy (NCBI): domain Eukaryota; kingdom Metazoa; phylum Chordata; class Lepidosauria; order Squamata; family Elapidae; genus Laticauda; species Laticauda colubrina. The sequence goes on from BLBF01000132.1 coordinate 7,024, forward strand.
AAACATCTTATACAAGTTTTCTTTATATGCTATTGACATTGTCATTTTATAATTTTGAGATCACAATTTTTGCCATTGCTCTAAATCAATCCCATATCCAAAATTCTTCCCCCAAGCAATCATAGTTTCTTTAACTTGTTCTTCCTCTAGCTTAATTCCCAATAAATAACCATATAATTTTTTAATTACTTTCTCATCAGTACCCATCAATATCTTATCTAAATCAGTCTGTTTGTCATAAAATCCTTCCATTTTAAAATCTTCAACATATCTTGAGTGTATTTGTGCATATGAAAACCAATTCATCCTTATACCTTGTTCCTCTAAGTTTTGGATCGATTTAAGTCCACCCTTTTCATCCAACAGTTCCCCATATCTAACTGTTTGTTCCTTTTTATAGATCATAGGATAGGAAAATGCTTCAATAGTCGATAACCAAACTGGAATTTTCAGGTAACATTGTTTTTTTATCTTCTCCCAATTTAACTACAAAGACTCCCGTATATGATGTCTTCTGAAATACCCCTGTGTTTTAGTTCCCTTGTACCATAAAAAAGCATGCCAGCCCAACAGTAAGTCATGTCCTTCTAATGTCAACAATCTATGCTTTCTTAATGTTATCCATTCTTTGACCCACATCAAACTTGCAGCTTGATAATACAGTTCCCAATTAGGCAGGCCAAAACCTCCTCTAATTCTAGCATCTTGCAAAAGCTTTAACTTTATTCTCGCTCTTTTACCTTGCCATATAAACTTCAACATGATTTTATTTAAATCTTCAAAGTAGTCTTTTCCAAGTCTAATTGGTATTGTTTGAAAGAGAAATAAAATTCTAGGTAAAATATTCATCTTAATTGTTGAAATTCTCCCCATTAATGACAATTGTAAATTTTCCCATTTCTTCAAATCTGTAATTATCTGTTGTTTGAGTTTAGTTTAATTATTCTCTTTTAATGTGCTACATCTTGCTGTCAAATATATCCCCAGATACTTAACCTTATTTGTAACTTGGATTTTCAAAAGATCTGTCAGTTCTTCTCTTTGTCTCAATAACATGTTTTTTGTCAAAATCTTTGTTTTATCTTTATTTATTTTCAAGCCAGCCATCTCACCATATGTCTCTATCTTTTCCAATAATTTTGGAGCAGTTTCTAATGGGTCTTCCAGAATAAAAGCTAAATCGTCAGCAAAAGCTTGTAATTTAAATTCTTCCTTTTTAATTTTCATTCCTTTTATACTTTTGTCATCTCTAATATTTCTATTCAACACTTCCAAAGTCAATACGAATAACAAAGGAGATAGGGGACATCCTTGTCTTGTGCCTCTTCTTATATTAATAAGATCTGTAAACTCTCCCTCCACCATTACTTTTGCTGTCTGTTTATTATATATGGTTTCTATTGCTTGAATAAATTTTCTGGCAAAACCCATCTGTTCCAATAGTAATAACATAAATCTCCAGTTCACGTTGTCAAATGCTTTTTGAGCATCTAGGAATATCAAAGCCATTTGTTTCTCAGGATGAGCCTCATAATATTCCAAAGTATCCAAAATTACTCTCATATTGTCTCTAATTTGTCTCTTTGGCAGAAATCCGTTTTGATCTGGATGGATAAAATTATTTAAATATTTTTTCAGTCTTTCTGCTAAAATTGAAGCAAAGATTTTATAATCTGCATTCAGTAAGGAAATAGGTCTATAATTCTTAATTTGCAACGGGTCAGCCTCTTCTTTTAAAATAAGTGTAATATAAGCCTCTGACCATGTTTTGGGTGTCATCTTCTCTAACATAACTTCATTCATAACTTCTAACAATGGGATGTTCAATGATTCTTGAAATTTTTTATAGAATTCTGCCGGAAGCCCATCTGGACCTGGTGCTTTCCCATTATTTTGTCTCTTAAATGCTTCATTTAATTCCATCATTGTTATATTGCTTTCTAACATTTCTTCAGTCTCTTTGGGTATCTTCGGTAAGTTAACATTCTGTTAATACTGTTTAATTTTTTCCTCATCAATATTCTCTTGTTTATATAGTTGTCCATAGAAATCTCGAATAATTTCCTTTTTCTCCTTATTACCACAACAAACTTGACCTTGATCATCTATTAGTTTCAATATTTTACTTGATTCCTTCTCCTTTCTCAGTTTATATGCTAGCCATCTACCTGGTTTATTTGCGTCTTCAAAATAATTCTGTTTAGAATTTCTAATTTTCTGTGCCAGTTCTTCTTTCTCTATTAATTCCATTTTATGCTTAATTACATCCAGTTTCAATTTAATATCTTTTTTCTGTGGTATTTTCTGTAGTTCTTTTTCAAGTCTTTTATATTCATCTTCCAGGATCTTGGAGGTTTGTCTTTTCCTAATATTCTTTTTTCTTGTATAATCTATTATCAAACCTCTAGCATATGCCTTCATTGTATCCCAAACATTCTGTATTGAAGTATCTTCTTTTTTGTTTTCTTTAAAGAAAAAAACCAATTCCTTCTCCATCCATTGTATAAAGTCTTTCTCCTTTAAAATAGTGTTGTTTAATGTCCATCTCGATCTTTTTTTTTGTCCCTTCCATTTAATTGTCATTGGACTATGGTCTGCCCAAGTACTCATTTCAATACTTGTTTCTTGAATAATGGATATTAATTCTGTTGAGATCCAAATCATATCTAATCTGGACCATGATAAATGTCTATTAGAGTAAAAAGTGTATTGTTTAGCTTTAACGTTTCTTTCCCTCCAAATATCTTTTAAAGTTAATTCATCTGTCATTTTAAAAAAAGATTTAGGGAGAACCTTTCTATTTTGTTTTGTTGTTGTTGTTATATAGTCCAATTTATTGACCACAATTCCATTAAAGTCTCCCATCATAATTATGTTAACATAGTCCAATCTAATTATTTCCATATGTAGTTTTTTATAAAACTCTTCTTGTTTATCATTCGGGGCATAAATTGCAATCAAGAGTATTTTTTTATTATTGTCCATTATTTCCACCATTAATACTCTTCCATCTTCATCCGTGTAAATCAGTTTTGCTGGGATATCCTCTTTAATGTAGAGAACCACTCCCCTTTTCTTACATTGAATCAAAGAAGTAAATATTTTCCCTAATTTTGGCTGTACTAACAATTGCTCATGTTGTTTTTTAATATGAACTTCTTGTAAGCAAATTATATCAAATTTTAATTTCTCTAATTTATGAAAGGTTTTTCTTCTTTTAACAGCTGAGTTAAGTCCATTTATATTCATTGTAATTAGTTTTTTTTCTTCCATGATTATGCTTTATATTTAGGTCTAACAGCTCTCGTAGTTCTCACTTCACGTTGTTCTTTACTGTCTACCTGTCCACCTACAACTCCTTTCTCTTTTTCAATCTCCAGTTGTTCCTCCTGTAACTCAATTAATGAGACCTCTTTCTCTGCCTCCTCTTTTCTTCTTCCAAAAAATTCTGCGTAGAAAAGTTCTGCTTTTTCAATCGAATCAATTCTATGTCTCTGTTCTTGCCACGTAAAGATTAGTCCTTCTGGTATCAGCCATCTATAGTTCACTTCATTTTCTAATAGTATTTTGGTCAGAAATCGGTATTCTCTTCTCATCTCTCTCACTCTTCTAGGTATTTGTTTTAAAACCACAATCTCTTTACCTTTATATTTCAATGTTTTCTCTCTTACCACTTGCAATATCTGTGTTTTGATGGATTTTTTGGTAAATCTGATATGAACTTCCTTTGGTAGTTTATTTCTCATCGCATATCTTGTATAAACTCGATATATCTCATCTACTCCATCCATCATCTTTTCCTCTGTAATTTCCAAAAGGTCTGCTAGCATTTCTATCATTATCGCAGCCAAATTTTCTCCTTTTTCCTCTTCTATATTTTGGAATCTAAGATAAAATTCTGACCTTTCCATCTCCCACCTCAACATCCCATTTTTTTCTTGTTCTACCACTGTTAATCTAATGTCAATATTTCCAATCTTCTCCTCTCTTTGTTTTCCTTCTTCCTCAATTTTTTGGAATCTCTCCTCATACTTTCCCATCATTTGTTTAAAATTTTCATCAGATTTCTCTATTTTTTTATCCATAGTATCTATTTTTATCTTAATATCTTGAATTCCTTGCATAATCATCTGTAAATTTACTTTTTCTTGTTCTTTATCTTGCTTCAACATTGTCTGAATTAAAAGTTGTCCTTCAGGTGGTGGAGAAGCAGAGGCAGAAGCAAAAATGCCAAATGATTTTGGTTTCCTGCTCATTTTACTATTTCCAAGGCTTCAAGCTCTCTTTGACTTTGAATCCAGCTGGTATAGTAACCAAATATAATCCAAAAAAATCAAAAAAAGGAAATCCAATAGTAAAAAGCCCAAAACCAAAAAAGAAAAAAGGAAAAAGGAAAAAGAAAGGTCTTCAGGTTCTTCTAGACCCTAATCCAATTGAAATAAATGGAAGAAGAGAAGAAGCAAAGAAAAAAAAAAAAAGAAAAGAAAAAAGAAAGAGCTCTGAGGCTT
>BLBF01000132.1:11631-24154 GCA_015471245.1 Laticauda colubrina
TATATATATATATATATATGCACTGTACACTGCACTTTATTTCTTTATCCAAGGCTCTTATTATGACTGTCTTCTCCAGCAACTTCAAAGCCAAGCCTCAAATGTTGAAATACTGATAAGAGTCCAAGAGAGCACCTGTAATAATATTTTACTGTATTCTCCCTCTATCTTATCACATTAAAATGTCCTTGAAAAGAAGTGCTTTTCTCCCCAATTCAAATAAAATATTTTCAAGCCTCTAGTTGGCAGTATTGCAGCATCTCTTAATACTCTTTCCCCCCCCAGCCAAAAGAAAAAATATTTATAAAGAACTCAAACAAAAGAAAAAAAAAAGCTAGCCAAAGGGAGCCTCTATCCTAAAAAGAAAGTTAAGAAGATAAAAAATAAAAATCAAGTGAAAAATAAATATATATATAAGAGAAAATTCAATCCGGTTACCTACAAAGTCACATTAAAGTCCTCAAAGAAAATAAGAACAAAATCCAAGTCTCAATTTGACATCACTTAAATGCCGCTCAACCAAGGTTCAGTCAAACAAAATAAAGTCACAGATTTCTTCTTTGTTCAGGATGTCCTTTCAAGTCTTAATCAATTTATAATGCAAAAGAATTTCTCACCCAACCGATACACGCTCATTTAAATCCCTTTCTTTCCGGAGTTGTCCCGACTTCAGCAGCTTTGGAGGCTGCCTTTCCGCTTCCAGCAAAAGGGCTTCTCCCGGATCAAACCAGAGATTTTGCGATATCTCTGGGATCCTGGGACTGTGCCCTTCACAATCCCCGTCTCTACGGGACGGTTTAGGTCCGCTAGAACCGACCAGAGGCAAAAATATCAGCTGAGATCTCAGAGCCCCGAGATCGCAGCTGTAACACCGAGACGTAGCTCCGCCTTCCTCCGCCCGGACATATTTCTAAAAGAGGACCAATCCATCTCAGATAATAATATTTCCCTTAATTTCTAGTGATTGGGGGAGTTGTGCAAAATGGAGCTGAAGATGGCACAACAGCCCTACTGATCTATCTAATAAATCTGTTTCTTTCTCTTCCAGCTTTATATGTATTTAAATAAGGTAAAAATGGGCTTCTGAAAATTTGAGAGCAAAGAAATTCCTCTAAACTTATCCCAGGGGAAATCTCCACTGATTTCTTAAAGGCAGATTTCTTGATGTCAATCAGTCGTGGTATTCAAGTGGTTCTGCCCAGTTCTAGAGAGCCAATAGTAGCAATGAGCTATGGAGACCGAACCAGTTCTCTCCAATGCTCTAATGGCTCTGCTGTTGGACCCACCCGCCTGCCTGGGCTCCCATACTCACTTTTATCTGCTGAATTCGAAGCAGCAGCTGCTGAAGTGACCGGGATCATGCAGACTTGCAGGAGGTAAGTTAGTGTATGTTTGAAACACGCATGCATGCAAAGTGTGTGCATGCGCGCAAAGCATGCCTACCAAGCCACTCTCACCAAACCATTGGCAACAATATTTGAATCCCACCACTGGTGTCAATAGTACCACTGCTATTTGAAAAAGCCCAATGGGAAGAATTCCCTCATGGATCACTTCTTTGTGGACTGAAATGAATCATGGGAAGTCATTGCTGGTTGCTAGTGACATTCTTATATAGCAAAAGAAGATTTTGTATGTCCGTGAACATATGCCTTGCCCCTTAAAAGCAAGTAAATTACATTCTATCTACAGGTAGACCTTGATTTACAAGCACAATTGAGCAAAAATTTATGTTGCTAAGCAAGGTAGTTCTTTTAGTGAGTGTTGTCTTGTTTTATGGCCTTTCTTGCCACAGCTGTTCAATGAATCACTGCAGTGGCTAAGTTAGTAAGACAATTGTTCAGTGACTCTGACTTCCCCATTGGCTTTGCTTGTCAGAAGGTTGCAAAAAAGGATGACATGACGCCAGAACACTGTAACCATCATAAATAAATGCCAGTTGCCAAGAGTCTGAACTTTGATCATATGACCATGGCGATACTCTAACACCCGTAAATGTGAAAAATGGTCACAGGTCACTTTTTTCAGTGCAGTTATAACTTCAAATGGTCACTAAATGAATGGTTGTAAATCAAGACTATCTGTATTTATTTTTCTGGAATATTGATCATTAAAAGAAATGTCCAAAATAAATTTCCTCTCACCAAATTAAATGAAAACTAATATAAAGGCTCTAAACTAGATGGTGACAATTTATTCATCAAACATATTTGGCTTATGTGGTCATCTTATGAGCCTTGCAGTGGTTAGAGTGCAATACTGCAGGCTACTTCTGCTGACTGCTTGCAATTTGGCAGTTCAAATCTCATTAGGCTCAAGGTTGACTTAGCTTTCCATCCTTCTGAGGTGGGTAAAATGAGGACACAGATTGTTGGGGGCAATAGGCTGACTCTGTAAAACCATTTGGAAAGAGATGGCTGTAAAGCACTGTAAAGAACTATATAAGTCTAAGTGCTATTGCTATCTTATGTAGATATATTTGTTTTGCTATAGCAGGACAGTTAAATGTTGTTTGTTGGAGATCAATGATTGCCTGGGCAAAAAATGTGGGTCATAACATAAATTTGGATGAGTGGAAAAAGACTTGGACTGAGAACTGGAAGCTGACTTTGTCGACTTATAATATATTGGACGATAATATGTCCAATATAAAATGTTCTGTAGATGGCACTTAGCACTGGCAAGACTGGCAAAAATGTATCCAAATATGAAACCAGAATGCTGGAAGTGCAAACAAAAGAAAGAAACATTTTTCCATATGTGGTGGCAATGTATAGAGGTTAAAAAATATTGGAAGAAAGTACAGAGATGGCTTTTTGAGATTACAAATTATAGATTGAAATTGGAACCAGAAACATTTTTATTAGGTATGATTAAAGGGAATTTGAGTAAAGATAAAAGATACCTTATTGTACACATCTTTATCGCATCAAGAATCACTTTTGCACAAAATTGGAAGAGTGATAAACCACCACCAGATGAAGTTCTAATTCAAAAAATAATGGATTGTGCTGAACTAGACAAATTCATTATGGAATTAAAAGGCAAAGATGATCAAGAATATTATGCGATATGTGAGAGGTGGTACGAATGGGTGAAGAATAAAGATAAAAATGACGTATAGTTACAAAATGAGACACATGTATATACAATGACTTAATTACTGTTGATGGAAATGAGACTTTTATATTTTTGGTTTTTAAAGAATAAAAATTATTTTTTAAAAAATGTTGGTTGGCAGAGCTGGTCTTCACATGAGATCAGCTGTTCTTTTCATTCCACAAAGATGGGTGTTGCTCCCGGAACAAAGCTAGTTGAGACAATTTACAGTAAGGCCTGTGACGCCAGATGGAATATACAGAAGTAAAAAAGGACAGAGTAGATATTGTGAAGGAGAAAAAAACCTGAAGAAGAATGCTGCTGCTTTTGATTTTTCTTCCAGTTAGGCCTAGCACAAAAATAACAATGATTGTTTCAAAGTCATCAAAATGTGGTTTTCAGTTTGGCTCTTTTTTATTAAATAAATAAGAATCTATTGCCAAAATTATTCAGAAAAATACATAGAGGGTAAATTATTCAAAAACAGAATGAAGGATTTAAAAGGTATCCTATTCTCCCCAAATTCTCCTTTCTTGACAGAGGAGTTGATAAATCATAGAGGGATCTCCAACATGTCTTATAAGCAATTCACTTTCTTGATGTAATAGAACTTCCTCCTAAATAACTATGATAATAAATCATCCAAAAAAGTTAAGGGGAGGGGGAAATAGAAGGATTTGAAAACTGTTTCTTTTTCAGCTGCTGGGTGTCACAGAAAAAGCCAGCCAAGGGGAAAAAAAAGTCCCATACATTTGGGAATGGCTTAATACATTTTGTCTCAGCAGCTGCCAGCTCCTGGCAGACATTGTCTTCAGACTCTAAAGTGGGTTGCGCTGGTTAGTGTGGATGGAGATTCCAAGAAAAATCAGGGCTGTAGGAGGTCAGTACAAGAATATCTTGGTAGAAAGCAAGGGCAAAGCATTTTGGGTAGCAGCCAAGAAAACAATATGGATTGTTTTCACAATGGAGTGTCCAGTTTGACCTGCAGGAGGAGACTGAACTTTACTCATCCGTGTTTAATAGCTATTTGCAAGAGTTACAGAATGCATCTCCAAATTTCAGCTGTTGAGTTGCATGAATAGATGGCCTCACTTCTATCTCTTCCAAGAGTTCTCTTAAGAGTTCCCACCCCTCAGTTCTTGCATTTGAAGATAGCAACATTCTCCTGCTCCTAAAATACTTGCCTTTGGAACCTTCATACATTTTTAGGCTTCAGGACTCTGAAAACAATAGTTGAGTTCCCATGAGATGCTGGATTAAAAACGATTGCTTATATGTGACTGAGGGTGTTGTGTGAGCCCAGTCAAAAATTCAGTTAACTGTGAGTTACCATGGAAAAGAGGACATCCCCTGCAAGTACTGTTGTAAACATGTAGCATTTTTATGTCTTGACATAGGCTGAAATTTCCAACTGCAACACCCACTCCTTCTGTGTATTTTATTGCATCTGCAAAGAATCCGTATCTGTCACTCTGCTTACAGGAGCTGACATACAAAGGAGGTTGTGGATCCAGAACCAATTCAATTATCAGAGCGTTGTTGTTTTTTTTCCCAGAGAACTGGGAAAGGATAGTTTTGGAAGTTCCTATGCCACGTTTCCTTCTCATATTGCCCAGGAATTCATCTCCACCAAGAACAGATGTTTTCTAAGGCAAATTGAACTTGCCTAGATCAAAGTCATCCCCAAATATTTTGTTCCAGCTTATCTGTAAAATAAATCTCAAGATAATATTCCACTAGTGACTGGTCCAAAGATGTGCAAACAGCTTTCATGGCTGAATGTGGGCTTTAACATGAGTTTCTCCAGTCTTGATCCAACACTCTAACTGTAGGATGGCCCTTACATAATCAGAGGGTGAGTGAATCACAGTACACTGCAGCTGGGAAAATTCCACCACTTTTCCTCCCAGCTACAATATATTGTAGTGCACTCCCTCACATGTGAAGATTGCAGCTAAAATCAGAGGCAACAGATGCCAACATTACTGATAATAAACAAGTCCCAGTGCTTTATCCCTGTGAGTTTTGGCTCCACTACAGTACTGATCATCAGTCATCTTAATCCAACGTTGGCTATGTCAGGTTTGATGTAGTCCCTCCATCAATTTTACAGGAGAAATCTGTTACATGAAGTTGATGTTTGACTGGGCTGGCTCAGATTTTGACAGGAATTACTAGATTAGTATGTGGCTGGCCAAGCTGAAACAAATGAACATCGGGTAGAGGCCTTCTTGCTTAGGAATCTTCTGATTCTGGATTCAGCCCATTCATCCGTTTTAGTCATTGAATACTTCTATTCAAGCATGTCTTTTATATACTTCCAATGCCAGCCAAGACTTGTAGAAAATACAACAAGAGTTGTATTTTCTTTTTGGGCTCTTGTTTTTCAGTATACTTGATTGTTCTTCATTATAGAGTTCTTCCTTGTTCCTGCCTCCTATTTCTCCTGTTTTGGGTTTTCTTCCATGGTTTCTGACATAGGCTTGGTTCAAACAGTATGTTCACATATAATGTGGTTTGCTTGTTGTTGTAGAAGATGACCAAGCTGAGCCTGAGGGATGGATCAAATGTGTCATAAATCACGAGTCCCTTTGTTCCCGCAAAAGATCTACATCCACCTTGAATGCCTCTCTTATCTCCCGCTAATTTCCCTTGACTGTTAGTTGGTCAGATTCTTGTAGAAATAAAGCTTAAGCTTGTAATAAATCTTTATATTCATTTGAACTGCCTGAACCTCCTGATTTCCCTGGGGCTTGAAAGTTGTTTGCTTAATCTCTTGTGTGCACTCCCCCCCAATACAGCTTATTTAAAAAGCCATGTTCAGGCAAACCATAGCTTGTTGTGACACAGGAATACAGAATGTGTTTTGTGTTCCAGAAATGAGAGTAGCTTTCTTACAGTTCTCTTTCACTTTCCTGTGCTCTGTGAGGATCCTACAAGAAATTTGAAGTATTCATTTCTGTTTCAAATATCGCTCAGCTTGTTATGTTAACCAAGCCCAGAGGACTGAGGTAATATAACTGTTGTTTGAAGTTGGAGTAGTTCCATTAAACACAACTTTTGAAGCTGCCCTTCTCTCCTAAACTGTAGTTAATTAAGAGGAAAAAAAAGATTTAATAATCCTTGTAGCCATGCTAGAAAAGTGTATGATTCTCCAGAATACTTTCCAAAAATATCTACATATAGCAGTAAACCACAGTTTAATGTACTCACATACTCAACCATTTAGTTGCCTACCTCCAACCATTAGCCCCCACCCCCAGAATCACATTAAAATCATTAAAAGAAAGCAATTGTTCTTATTGCCTTTAATTTCTTTTTTTTCCAGAAGTATCAATATCTCTCATCTCATTCTGAAATTATTTCTCTGAGGGTTCTCCTTTTCTTAACATTTTCCAGAAAGAATCCCTTGCAATAGAATCAATGGGCTTCATCCTATGCTATAAAATGTCTCTCACAGATGACAGCAGAAACTCTACAGATGGTAAACCTTCATGATTACACTATGGATATAGAAGAAGCTGCATGCAGCTTAGGGAGGGCTTACTTGATGACAATACAAATCAAATTTAATTAACATGCTGTAATATGAAGCACTAAATTCAACATATCCTACCATTCTATAACCTACCATTCTGATTGAATGGATATCCCATGGATATATACGCGTCTACTTCTACCAGAATGTTATTTAGAGATTCCTGGGAATCTTTGTCCCAAAGAGCATCCAGAGCAGAATAAACAATTTGTTGGGAGAATATCTGTACCTGCCACCAAATCCTTTCAAAATATTCTTCTAGGCCTGGGAACAATTTCACCCACATTATCCATTTTGACCTCCATAATTTTCCAAAGGCCCAAATGTATCTTTACTGTTCCACATGGTTCTCTTGTTTGAATGTTATTTTTAGTTTGAAACATGAAATATGAATGGCTTTCACTTTTGTCACATTTCATCGGCTTATCATAGCCCACACTTCTTCTACTATCTCTAGTTAATACTGCTAGAGAGCGAGAGTGGCCTGTGACTCACTCCTAGGCCTGGAGTCTTGCTGGAATGGAGACAGATTCCTTAGAAAAGAGACATCTCAGTCTCTTCTGCAAGTCCATGCTTTCCCCAGGGAACTTGTATGCACTGAACTTTCCCATTTCTGAGGCAAAAACCAAAGGTGTTTCTGATAAGGAGATCAAGCCTGTCATTAAAATGATATGGTAGAATTATTATTATTTATTTATTTGATTTGATTTGTCAGTCGCTTACAAGATAATAGGTATAAGTGTATATATAGTTATGAATACATGAAATGGGTACATATAAGAAAAATAAAAGAAACAATAGGACAGCAATGGTAGGCACATTGGTGCACTTATGCACACCCCCTACAGACTTATTTGGAAAGGAGTGAGGTCAATAGCAGACAACCTAAGGTTAAAGTTTTTGGGGTTTGGGGAAGAAACCACAGAGTCAGGTAGAGTATTCCAGACATTGACCACTCTGTTGCTGAAGTCGTATTCCTGCAACCAAGTTTGGTGCAGTTAACCTTGAGTTTGTATCTATTGTGTGCTTTTGTGTTGTTATGGTTGAAGCTAATGGTAAGTCATTGCAATGTATGATTTTATATAGCATACTTAGATCAGACCAAAGACGGCATAAGTCAAGGTTTTCTAGGTCTAGAATTTCAAGTCTGGTGGCATAAGGTATTCTACAACAGGTGGAGGAGTGGAGAACTCTTCTTGTGAAATATTTCTGGACTTTCTCAACTGTGCTAATATCAGATACATAATATGGGTTCCAGACTGATGAGCTGTATTCGAGTATTGGTCTAGCTAATGTTTTGTATGCTCTAGTTAGTAGTGTGATTTTACCAGAGAAAAAGCTACGTAGGATTAGGTTAAGAACTCTTAATGCCTTTTTGGCATTAAGTGGGCTCTAGCACTTATATCATTAGAGATGAGTGTTCCTTTTCAGAGCTTGGATCACCAACAAGGTCTTGACTATTCAGCTTGTATTTTATTTTCTGATATTTTTTTGAGATTTTTTTTTGAGATTTGAAGCTGACATTTGTTGGACCATTCTTATACAAAGTCAAGATCTTTTTGAAGGGTAGCAGTATTGTCTGTGGTATTGAACAGCTTTACATCATCAGTGAAGAGAATGCAGTTGCTCTTAATATGATCACAGAGGTCATTTATGTAGAGTATGAAGAGAGTTGATCCTAGAACACTGCCTTGGGGGACACCACTTTTGACAGGTACAGAATTTGATAGGACACTCCCAATTTTGACTATTTGTTGTCTGTTTGACAGGAATGCTTCTATCCAGTTATGCAGTTCTCCAGAGATACCATAAGATTTTAGTTTTAGGAGTAGTTTGTCGTGTATCACTGAATCAAAGGCTTTACAGAAGTCTATGTAGATTGCGTCTATTGCTTTGTCCTGGTCAAGTTGTGTAGTCCATATGTTTTTACATTGTAAGAGTTGCAGATTACAGGATAGTTTTTTTCTGAAACCAAATTGTTTATTAGAGAGTAGGTTGTTTGTCTCAAAGTGGAGGATAATGGATTGGTTAATAATTGATTCCATGACATTACAGGTGACGCAGCATAAAGAGATTGTTCTGTAATTTTCAACTAGGCTGGGGTCTCCCTTTTTGAAGATGGGGATGACCGTGGCTTGTGACCATAGTTTTGGCAAGGAGCTGGTCCTGAAAGATTTTTCAGTGATTATGCTTAGAGGTTCTGCTACGGCAGTGGATAGCTTTTTTAAGAAGTAGGTACATATTCCGTCTGATCCAATAGATAGAGATGGTTTTAGATTGCGTAGTGCTTTTTCAACATTGTCTTCTGTAAAATCTATATGTATTAGATCATTGTAGTTTTCTGTGGTTCAACTAGGAAATACTGGGCATGATCCATTGCTGTTACCAAATACTGAGCCAAAGAATATGTTAAAGATGTTGGCTTTAATGGTGTCATCGTTGCAGTCTTTACCATTAAGTCCTATCAGAGGTGGGATGGACCTTGAGTCTTTTAGTTTGTTGTTTACAAAATTGTAAAAAGTGCGGGTGGAATTGGTACATAGAAGGTTTTCCTCTTGTTTGGTGTGATAATTGGTGCATTCAGTCTTTATCTGGTGGCATAATTTTTTGTATTGTATTTGAAGTTGGCAACGTGACCAGATTTGATTTTCCTCCAGAGTGATCTCTTTTTGGATTGAAGTTTCCTTATTTTTATGGGTAATCTATTTTGTTGTTGTTGTTTTGGGAGTTGTTATTGGTACATATAGTTTGATGACTCTTTTGACTTCAAGGAGAAATACTGTATGTTGTAATGGTATTCAATGCTCTATTCATCCAGTAAATAGAGATTGCCAATCAAGGGATGAGAGATTGTTGTCTATAAGATCATAGTTGCCTTTTTTGAAGTTATAATTGGGAATTATGTCATTGTGATGATTTTTGTGTGGGTGTATGTTGACATAAGTCAATCATATTGTGGTCACTGTTGGAAAAGAGTTCTTTAGTTTGTATTCCATAAATTAAATTCAAACTACTGCAGAAGATGAGATCAAGGCAGTTGTTAAGTCTAGTATTGTTGATTACTAGTTGCTCCAGTCCCAGATTTGTAACAGCATTGTAGAAGGTTGCATGTCTAGGTTCAATTGTACATTTGTTTAGGGTCCAGTTAATATGAGGTAGATAAGATAAAAGTGTGTGGGCAGGATGTTGCCCATGTTAATAGTGAATTTAGCTTGTTTATATATTCGATGTCATAATCAGGTGCTCTGTAACATATTAGAACTGGGAATGGTTTAAAACTGTACTTTATTGAATCCCGATTACAATTCATACAAGGCAGATCTACCATAGTTGGAAAAGAGGTTATCTATCAAAAAGGACAGCTGGCAAATAGCTCTGCATGATGTAGGCCCAGAAACAAACTTCTTTTAGTTAAACCATGGTTTATAAAAAACATTTCTTAGCGAAATTAGGAAGGTAATCCTGGTCTGTTGGGCAACTTGTTTTGTTTTCTTTGGATCTCTAGGAAGCCAAAACTTTTCTAGCTTCTTCCTTTCCCCAACACACACACACACACACACACACACACACACACTGTTGATTACATAGAATTTTGAAACGAACAAACTGTGGTACAACCTGAGTACAGGTAGTCCTCAATTTACAACCACAATTGAGCTTAGCAAATTTCTGTTGCTAAGTGAGATGGTTGTTAAGTGAGTTTTCCACAGTTTTCCCCATTTCTTGCCACAGTTGTTAAGTGAATCACTGCAGTTGTTAAAGCTAGTGACATGGTTGTTAAGTGAATCTGGCTTCCCCATCAACTTTGCTTGTCAGAAAGTCACAAAAGGGGATCATATGATACTGGGATGCTGCAACTGTCATAAATATGAGTCAGCTGCCAAGCATCTGAATTTTGATCATGTGAACATAGGCATGCTGCAAAGGTCATGAAAAATGGTCAGAAGTCACTTTTCTAATGCCGTTGTAAATTTGAATGGTCACTAAATGAACTGTTGTAAGTCAAGGGTTACCTGTATTTGGGGCTGAGATTAAACAACATTTCATGATTTTCCAATAGCCCAACAACTTTAAAGTTACTCTTGGCAACATTGGAGATGCCAAGATCTTTGTTGCTTCTTAGTAAGGATATGTGGTTTATGTACCAATATTCAATGTGTGATATCCACTTTGATGATGTAGACAAGTGGATCAACTTGCATAAATACATGTGAATTGTAGTGCAAAGAAATCATGCACCTGCCATTTAGCAAATGCAACCTCTGGACAAGTTTGTCTTCATAATGCACTCCTCCTACAAATTCCACGTGGCATGTTTAGGGGCTGAAGAGTGAAGGGGAAGCTTTTCTATTGCATCAGAAACCTGTCAGGGTTCCAAGCAGTGGTGGGTTTCAAATAATTTCCCTATCAGTTTGGAGAGCCCAGAAAATCTAGTTCCCTCATGAAAAAAAGCACCTTTGGGACAACCATGACCTGGATGACTGAGAATCTCCATAGACACTGAAGCCAAAACATTTTTTCCTCCAAAATAAATCATACATAAATGGTCATTTGTGGGCTTATAAAAGCCATGACAGCAAAGTATTTAGAATGCAGTATTGCAGGCAAACTCTGCAAACTGCCAGGAGTTTAATACTGACCGGCTCAAGGTTGACTCAGCCTTCCATCCTTCTGAGGTCGGTAAAATGAGGACCTAGATTGTTGTTGGGGGTAACAGGCTGACACAGTAAACTGCATAGAGAGGGCTGTAGAGCACTGTGAAATGGTACGTAAACCTAAATGCTATTGCTATTACACAAAAGAAACATAAAGATAATACCCCCCAAAAGTAACTCAGGAAACAATTGGATGTAAGATACACGTCATCTGGAATCTTTTTTCTTCTTTCTCAGGCTAAAGTAGACAAAACTGTCTTGGAAATAACACTGAAGAGAGCAGAGGACTGGCTCAAAATAGAATTGGGTAGCATCCTTCCCCAGGCACCCTCTTCAAGTCAAGGTGCATAAAGCATAGACAGAAGCTCATATGCGATGTGCCTCCCGCAAGCAGCAAGTAGGCATTGTGGTTGCATTGTACAGCAAGAGTAAATGAAATTACTAACCATTTGTCTGAAGCAGCCGACTCACTCTTACTTAATGAAAGGGTCAGTCCTGGAAAGATAATAGCTTGTTTCAGATCACCCAGAAAGTTTGCAGATGAGTCCCACTTATAAGTCTAGCATTTCAGCTTATAGAAAAGCTTATAATTTGCCTTGCACCACACACCAATTACTTCTTACAACTAAACAAACACAACTAACCAGTAAGAGAATGTTTGCAGACATGTGTGGCTTGTTTGTTTAATGTTGATGTTTATCTCTCCAAATTAAAAAAAAAAAAAAAGATGAAGCCTTTAATGTTTGCTATTGAAGCAAGTCGTTAATATTATTAGCCACATAAGTATCAAACAGAAAGGGCAAAGGGAAGGAAATTTTATTCCGTAGCCATAACAAGTTTCAAAGAGAATATATGAAGCTTAGAATAGAACTGTGAAGTCCTTGTTTCTCTCTGAGCCTGGTTGGTTTTTTTGCAGATGTAGATCTAATCAATATTAGTATTAATAAGGAGAAAAGAATTTCCTACCAATGGCAACAGGGCTAGTCTTAGTATATTCAATAAATAGAGAGAAAGTTCTACTCCCTTCTAGCACTCATGATGTTACCAAGTTGGGTAGTGAAATGTCTGCAGGAAAACAACCAAGCTCAGAGGCCATCATAACAAGATTGTTAGATGTAGAGATTTATATAGGAATAATTCTTGGGAGTCAAGGTCATTACCTAATTCGAAGAAGCCCAAGAAAACTCTTCTCTTCTCTTCTCTTCTCTTCTCTTCTCTTCTCTTCTCTTCT
>BLBF01000132.1:24164-47912 GCA_015471245.1 Laticauda colubrina
CTTCTCTTCTCTTCTCTTCTCTTCTCTTCTCTTCTCTTCTCTTCTCTCTTCTCCTTTCTTCTCCTCTTCCCTTCCCTTTCCTTCCCTTCCCTTCCCTTGTCCCTTTCAAGTCTTTTTTCAGCATGACCTCAACCTTTCAACACAGATTTGGAGACATTTCAGGGATCATAAGAGGCAGTAGAATGCATCTTAGGTCTTCAAACTTGGCAACTTTAAGACTTGTGGACTTCAACTTCATAAGTCTTAAAGTTGCCAAGTTTGGGGACCCCGGATCTTAGTGAACATTTGCAGATGGGCAACCTTTTTCATTCTTTAACTGCCAGAAAAATACTTGCAAGGGGGAATCTGAACCTAGAATAATCATTTGTGAAGACTGGACAGATTTGTATATAATAATACAGTATAGTAGCACATGATGATAGAGACATTCATTACCTTTCTAGAAAAATGTATTTGTTTACTAGATGGAGAGGAGAAAAAAAAACACCTAACCACAGCAGGTTAGAGGTCTACATTTTATTTTATAGTTCTGTTGTCTCTATGAAGTATCAGGACACCAGGGGACAAATTTTTTGTAACTGAACTTAAAGCTCCTTTCTCCCTCCCTTCCCTTTTTTTAGTATACCATGCCATAACTTTTGAGTTTACTCACCCAGCATTATTTGTTTAATAGAAATATTTTCTAAACCACCTGGTTCTGGCATAAAGTCAAAAATTTGCATTTATATGAGCTAGTTTATCAAATATAGCATACAGAAGTCTGTTAAATACACATTGCATTTTGTTTGTGAAAAATCTGCTCATATTTAATGTAGCTTTTTTTTCTTAAAAAAAAATTAACCTTAATGAAAGCTTCTGAAAATTGTTGTTCTAAGCATTTGAAATATGCCACAAGAACTGGTGCAAGACATAAACATGTTTCCCATTATATGTTATCAGATAGCCCAAAATTACTTCAAAGAAGAAATGTGGGACTATGTTAAATGAGAAAGATAAGAAAGCATTTAGTTAAAAAGCAAAGGTTTTTAGAAGAGTAAAACATCTCACAGTGAACCCCAGCATTTTGTAATCTCCTACTGGGTGGGACAGAAATGGGATGGGGGATGGGGGGGAATAAGAAAAGAATTGAGTTTTCTATGTGTAGATTCATGCATTCTGAATGGACAAAATACTCCCAAATGCGGCTAATCAGATATACCCAGAAAAGAGATATTATTTGCTCATATCCAGAAGATTCCAAATTTAATGATTTGCATATGTATATACAATATGTATAATGCAATATTTGAGCCCATCAGTAAAGCCTGGTGTCAGCATTCTGAGTAATGCACCCATTGAAAGCAGAACTCTGAGGCAGGTAGATTCCTCAAAGAACATGTTTATTGGATATATCATCTTGGCACAGCCAGTGAAAACCAACTCTAAAGGTTCCTGCAGTTTTCACCTAATTTAAAGAGTAAAACATCCACCCTCAGAAGTGATATTCAGCAGGTTGTGACCAGCTCTAAATAACTGGTAGTGGAAATTTTGAGCAGTTCGGAGAACTGGCAAATACCACCTCTGACTGGCCCTGCCCCCATCTATTCTCTGCCTCTTGAGTCCCAGCTGATCAGCTGGGTCTTCTTTGGTTGCCCTGCAGAGGAGAACAGAGCTGGAAAGCAGGTTAGTGGGGTGGGGAGGGAATGGAGATTTTGTAGTATCCTTCCCCTGCCATGCCCATCAAGCCACTCCCACCAAGCAACATCACGCCCACCAAGCCATGCCTACAGAACCAGTAGTAACTTTTTTTGAATCCCATCACTGCTTCCCCTCTTCCAAGGTATCATTTTCCAATGAATATAGTTGGCCGGATCCTCTACTTCTTCCCCAGCCACCTGTTACAATATTGTGGTTCCCACAATAAAACTTTTTTTTATTTTGACTGATAGCTGGGCTGTCTGTTTCCCCATTCCCTCTTCTCTCTCTCAAGCTTTGTGGTAACACGAAGCATGAGAGAGCACAAGATGGCTTCATCCAGGTTCGCTTCAGAGCTGACACCTGGTGTTTCCATATCTATCCACATCTCATAATTTCCTTTTACAAAGCTTCCTAATACAGGTAGTCTTTGACTTATGGCCATTCATGCAGTGACTGTTTCAAAGTTACAACAATGCTGGAAAAAAGTGACTTACAACTGTTTTTTTTTTCTTATTGAATTATGACCATTGCAATATTCCCATGGTCATATGATTAAAATTCGGATGCTTGGCATCTGGCTTGTATTTATGATAGTTGCAGTGATCATGTGATCACCTTTTGAGACCCTCTGACAAGCAAAGTCAAATTCACTTAACAACTATCTTACTACCAATTGCAGCAATAAACTTAACAACTGTGAATGGCTGAAGATGTCTTGTGCTGCTTCATAGTTGCCACACGTTATGGGGTGAGGATGAGGGGAAATGGTTAGACTGTCTCCTAGACAAAATAAACAGCTCTCCCATGGGAACCAAGGTAATCCCAATAGATGGCAGTGGCCACAGTGGTTGAGGGAGCCTGCCAACTGCTTTGATTGGACAATGTAACCTGTTACAGCTGGGCAGGGAAATTTTTGCTCTTTTAATTACATGGGAACCTCAGGAAACTTTTAAAGTTGGTTTTCACTGGCTGTGATATGATGTGTACAATAAACATGTTCTCTGGGGAACACTCCTGCCTTGGTATTCTTATTTCTTTGGATACGTTACTCGGAATGCTGACACGTGGCAAGAAAAATAATAAAATGGGGCAAATTCACTTTACAGTTCTCTCACCTAGCAACAGAAATTTTGGACTCAGTTATTGTCTTAAGTTGAGGGCTACCTGCATATCCTTACTTCTGACTCAGTTTTATGATTTTAAAACAGCAGTGGGAACAACGCTCCATATTTTGTGTGTATACAATATGTCGGATTTAGTAAACCTTCCGGTGTCTAAGATTACTACTGTGTTATCAGATGCCTTAAAATTGGGATTTACTACATACACCATTTTTGATAAGTGTATAAAACAATTAATCTTAGGCCATCGATATATTTAACCTTGTGCAGTAATCTTTAAAAAAATGTTATGGTTTGAAGGTCAACTTCTTTGTCTCACTGCAAAGAGAAACCAAAGAAAAGATAAAATTAGAAAGAATTAATTCTTCAAAAAGTTTGTACAAATCAAAACCCTGCTGTTTCACACTGAGAACAAAAGGAGCATATTAAACACCAAAGTTTATCAAGACAAATTAGGTCCCAGTTTCAAATTTTCTTTAATCTTTTGCATCTGAACCTTTTTTTGCCTCATACGGTTTTCACTAGTTAAATGTTAAAATGAATTCTAGCCAATGCTATTGACTCCCTCCTTTAAAAAATATTGAGACACATAATAAAAAATTAATTACTTTCCCTAATTTCCGTGTGATTCTTTAAAAAGATGTAAAATTCATTTAAAGTAAGTAGTGACTTTGTCTTTGAAGATCACGACAATTAACATGGATCAAAGCATAAGTTCTGTAACGATGATAGCTTATTAGCATAATGAAATTAACTTAGAGACAAGAATCTTTAATAGGTACAACAAAAACGCTTTAATAATACTTGAAGAAAATTATGTATTTTCCAGAAGTACAATTTCAGACTTTCGATCCAATTAATAAGTTGTTAATTAGCTTTTTTTTTCAAACAATGCTCACTTTAAGTTAATCTAGCCATTGGATAATGCTCTTTAATGGTACATGTTTTGGAGCAGTCCATAGAATTTTTAATCTATTTTATGGGAAATGCATGTTGGTATTTTACATGAAGAAACGGATCTCACATTCCTAATTCTTTTCTTTCATCCTAGCCAATGAAAGAGGCAAACTAAGTCAGTGATCTCATGAGAACAGTGAGAAATGTCCTTAAACTGTAGTTGCAGTGTTACTACATGTAGCAACTTATAGGTTGTTATGCTGTGGCTTCGTACTAATAGCTACAAAATACAAAATAAATTTGGAAATACAAATTTAGCCAGTTTCAAATATCCAGATTTTTGAAAATGATCTTTTATGACTATTATTGTTATCAAGATTATTATTATTATTTTGTCCTAAATCACAATCCACTCCATGAAGTGGATCAAAAATATTTTGGACAAGTACATTCCCAAAAGAACACCATAATTTAGCTTCTGTCTTAAGTACATTGTTGCCTGGATTCAATATTTCTATCATATTCCCATTTTTTATATATATAACTACTGTCTTGAAGTCCAGGGGCATGGCCCATATAATCTGAGGATACATCTTTTTTATATCTATTTTTTTACATGCAATTAGGGATAATGTCTCCAATTATACATACAAATATATACATGATGAGGGCTTTTGAAGAGATACATTTACCTCCTCCCCTTCACCAAGAACAAGGTGTCTGGACACCATAAAAGCTGACACCAGCAGAGCATAGAACAACTCAAAGAAGCAGTGCAGGATTGGAAAAGGTGGAGAGACCTTACCTATAGAATTGCCAAGAGTCGGTCATGGCTGAATGGATATTTCATCATCATCACTCCCTCAAATAGAAACAAATGTTTCTAGTCTAGACTAAGGAGCTCTTGTCTCTTGTATTAGATTCTGTTCATGGAACACATCATACTGAAATTCCATCTGGTCCTTACAGGGTAAGAATCAGTACCCAAATCATATTATTTCCTTTTCCCACCCTTATCCTTTCTTTTTCTTTTTCTTTTTGTGTTGTCTCTTTCAAGCTTGTCAGTCTAAGGCTGGAGACTGTCTGTATTGATTGGTCAGTTACTTTAAACCCACAAAATAACTCAGCCAACCCCTCTGAAAAATAAAAAAAAGCATGTCACACAATTAAAAAAAAAAGCATCATCTTTGGTATTACTTTATTTTGATTACTTCTGAGCCTACCCACACAAGCTTGGGAAGTTTCTCCTATCAGTTTAGAAAGAGGTTTATGAAAATTATTTTACCTTCATTTCATGCAGACTGAATTTGTCTGAATTCTCATTGCTATTAATAAATTATTAATATATTATAACTATATTCATAAAATTAATAAATATTATTTATATTAATAAATACATTTATATTAATTAATGAATAGAAGCTTTTGTGAGCATCATTGGCCAGTTAAGTTGCGGGTTGCTTTTAGACAGTGAAAAAAAGCAAAAACATACTGGGGCTAAAGTGTTTATGTGTTTTTCTCTCAGAGATACATGCTTATAATTAATGAGTTCTTATTTTTCTCTTAAAATATGACTTGCCTTACTTTAACTTTACAATAGAATAAAGTTCTGTTGTACAAGTATCTATGTGTCTTTGTATGTATATGTATGTACAGTTATCTGTATATGTGCATATGTGTGACTGCACATTTTTGTATGTACACTTAAAGACACACACATACAGTAGATATGCACATAGACAGAAAAATACAATAAATTTCTAGGATGGCTTCTATCTCAGTAAAGGGAGATGGATAAACTCACAGGAAATGCAAGAGTTATGAAGTTCATCTTCTGCTATGGAATAAGAGTTGCCAGAACAAAACAGTACAAAAATAAGATGCTAATGAATAAGCTTTAGAATATGGTAAATATCTGGACAAAATTGTCAGTTTTTTTAAATCATTGTTTCCCATTTAAGTACAAACCAGGCCTCTGAGCCCAAGAAAGAGTGAACAAATGCTGTCATGTATTGTGACTTTATATCATATTGTCACTGTTTTGATAATAATATGGAGTTGGCAGCATAACATAAGTCAAAGATGATAGCACATACCCTAAAGCCAGCATTACGCTACTTCAAGCCTTTCTAGACTGTGTTAGAGGAATTTAATCTACTTGGGAGGCACTACTGTCTTTCAGAACCAATCAAATCATTGTTATGACCAGTGAACAGTAAGATCCAGGTAAAAAAATAAAATAAAATAAAAATGAAGCTAAAAGGAAAAGAAATTGGACAGGAAATTTCTTCAGAATAGGATGGATGAAAATAAATAAAAATAATCTGGGATTCCCTATAGAGAACATTAAAAAGATCATATAGTTTATGAACATTACAATCCATCATTATAAGAACATGCAAGTAGTCCTCAACTTATCATCACAATCGAGTTCAAAATGTCTGTTCCAAATCAAGACAGTTGTTTAGTGTGTTTTGCCCCATTTTATGATATTCCTAGCCATGGTTATTACATGAATCACTGCAGTTGTTAACTTAGTTACATGATCATTAAAGCCCCTGTCACACTGCACCAAGAGATGGAAAGAGGATGTAAAACGGAGAGAAACACTTGCCACCCGTTGATTAACGCGATGCATCCGTTCTGTACTCACTGCATACGTTTTGCTTCCTCTCTATCCGTCCAGCATCCATTTATTGACGTTTCATCCGCTCAGAAAGTTTTGAGCTGCTCAAAACTTTTGAGCGGAAAATGTATCCAATTCGTCCATTCTGCATCCGCTACGCATCCGCTAGGCATCCGTTCTGCATCCGTTACGCATCCGCTATATCTGCTAGGCATCGGCTGTGCATCCGCGCAACTCCATCCGCTCCAGCGGTAAACGGATGCAGGGAGGAAGCGGAACGGACGCAGAACGGATGCCTAGCGGATGCAGAACGGAAACAAAGCATGTAAAACAGAAAAAACATTCGCAGAGGGGATCTATCTCAGATATTAAGGATGTCTAGAGGATGCCTAGAGGATGCAAAAGGACACCAAAGGGAAAAACTATACTGCCTATAAAAAGGGGGAGCAACTCATCTGGATCTCACTTTCGGAACAGCAGACCTGTGGTGCAGACCTCTGCAGCCTTCATCTGCCTCTTCCTCTTCCACAGCATCCAGTCATGTCCACCGTGGATCGTAACAAAAGTCCTTTTGGCAGCCACCATCCTTCTGCAACAGTGCAAAGCCATCTACAGGCTCCACCTGGCCTCAGGGACCACATACACGATCATGCAGTACGGCTGGAGGGTGCCACACAACACCATCAGCATTGTGGTCAGAGAAGTGGTGCAGGCCATCATCGAAGAATACAATGAGGAGCTCCTCCAGTGCCCCTCTCCTGAAGAAGGATGGAAGAAAGTTGCAGAGCAGTGGTATCATAGGTGAAACTTCCTCCACACCATTGGAGCCATCGATGGCAAGCACGTGGCCTGCAAAGCGCCAGCCAACTCAGGGTTCTCTTATCACAACTACAAGGGCTTCTTCAGCATTATCCTCTTCGCCATGGTCGATGCTGACTACAAGTTCATGTACATCGATGCTTTAGGCAACGGGTCAGCTTCAGATGCCCAGGTATACAGTGCAAGTGACCTCAAGGGTGGGCTGGAACGCAACCTCATCGTGGGCTTTCCAGATCCAGAACCCCTGCCCAACGACACACAAGATGTGTCCTACTTCATCATGGGGGATGATGCCTTCTCCCTCAGAACCTACCTCATGAAGCCCTACACCTCCAGATGCCTCACCCATGAAGAGAGGATCTTCAACTACAGGCTGTCCAGGGCAAGGCGGGTGGTGGAGAACACCTTTGGCATCCTGGCCAACGGGTTCCAGGTACTTCTCACCACCATGCAGCATCGCCCACAGACCGTGAGGAGGATCATGGAAGCTTGTTGCATCCTGCACAATCTCATGCGCACCCGCTACCCAGACTTGCAGAACGGGCTCGTGGACCTCCAACAAGGCAATGGGGACATGGAGCCTGGGGAATGGAGGCAAGGGCGAAACCTGATAGATACTGAGGATGTGCAAGGCCCCAACAGAGCCTCATGTGAAGGGAAGAAGCAGCGCAACCTCCTGAAACACTGGTGCAACTCCCCAGCTGGAGCAGTGGAGTGGCAAGACAGGATGATAGATGATTAATGGATGCTTCCTTCAGCCTGTCTCATCACACGGATGAGATTGGGCCATGTATGTTGGGTGGGCCTACAATGAACAGGGCATTTAATAAAGAGTTGTGTTTATGTTGACATGTGTGGATGATTGATTACATTATTATTGATAATAAAGGGCCATAGGTGTGGCACCTGGGAGGGTGGACTATCCAGTCCCACTATGCTTGCACTGGAGGTTTACCTATCCCACAGCTATTACCCATCCCAAAGATATCCCTGCCCATCCCACTGCTATCTCAACCCATCCCACTGCTATCTCAACCCATCCCAAAGCTATCTTAACCCATCCCACAAGCATGCAAAGGCTTAAACCATTTCTAAAAGTTTACACCAAGACTTTATTAAAAAAAAAAAAGAAACGAAGCAAGTGTGTGAATCAAAAATAGATTTTATTAACAGCAAGCTATAAAACAAAAATGAATCTCTGGCATTCCTCTTGGTCGCTCAGTCTCAGGGGTGAAGGGTCCAGGTGCTGTGGAGGTGGCTGGTGTTGGAGTGCTTGTCATCAGCTCCTCCAGAAGCAGAAGCAGCAGAAGCCCCAGCCCCAGAAGAGCGAGCCCGTGCTGCAGAAGCCCCAGCAGAACCAGAGTGAGGGCCAGGGGACGGGATGGTAGCCCTGTCCCTCTTGCAAGGGCTGGCAGCAGATGGCTGAGGCTTGCTGTTCTTCCGCATGGTTCTGGGGTTGCTGGCTGGCAGGGAGGCTGGCAGGAACCAAGGCTGGCAGGAAGGCTGGCAGGGAGGCAGGCACCAAGGCTGGCAGGAAGGCTGGCACCAAGGCTGGCAGGAAGGCTGGCAGGGAGCCTTGCAGGAAGGCTGGCAGGCAGGCAGGCACCAAGGCTGGCAGGCAGACATGAACCAAGGCTCGCAGGAAGGCAGGCAGCAAGGCAGGCAGGCAGGCAGACAGCAAGGCTGGCAGCAAGGCTTGCAGGCAGGCATGCAGGCAGGGCAGGCAAGGCTGTCTATCTGTCCGGCAGCAGGTCTTTCGTCTGAATGGTGACCTGCTTCCGAGCTGTTTCCCTTATATCCACGGGGCTTACGCAATGCATCCTCCCCACATGTGCAATTAACACTAGCATCCATTCGGCTTCCGCTGTGCATCCGCTGTGCATCCGCTTCATCCGCTCGGCGTCCGCTCTGCATCCGCTGTATCCATTCTGCGTCTGCTTTGCTGAGGTCCCCCAGAAGCCTAGCGGATATGCCATCCGCTCCCATCTGCTTCCATCCGCTGGGCTTCCATTCCGGATCTGCTTTCCATCCGCTCTGCATCCTCCCCGCATCTGTTCCTTTCCATGTTATCCTTTCCATGTTATGCAAATTTTCGCCCCTTCTGAGAGCGGATAACAACGGATGGAACATTTTTCTCATCCGTTGTGTCCTTTTTACTAATGTTTTGCATCCGTTGGGCAGTGTGAGAGGGCCTTAAGCGAATTTTGCTTCTCCTTTGACTATGTTTGTCAGAAGGTCACAAAAGAGGTTCTCATCACACCAGGATACTGCAACTACATAAGTACATGCCAGTTGCCAGTGTTCAAATTTTGACTATGTGGATGTTGCAATGGTCATAAGTGTGAAAAATGGTCATAAATCACTTTTTTCCAATACCATTGTTACGTTGAATGGCCACTAAATGAATGGTTGTCAATCAAGGATTATCTGTATACCCTGGTGCAGGGGGACTGTTTTTGTATTGTCCCATCACAAAAGCAAAAGGCAATGCATCCTGTTCAGCCAGATTGAAGGCCTGGCAAAATTTTCCAGATATAATAATAGAATCTAGGAGATTGGAACAGTCCTTTCTGAAAGAACCCAACATTGTGTGAGACTAGGAACCTAACTGCTTAGGAATATTTCTGATGTCTTCAAAGCATAATGGGAAAACTATTTTCAACTCTCTTAAAGACTTTTAAAAGTTGCCAAATACTCTCTACAAATACCCTCCCTCTAACCTGAGGAGAAAGATGTCTCTTAAGACTTATCTTCTTGCCTGGGCTAGAGGTAGAGTATTTGTAGAATCACTGGTGAGTTTCTTTTTGAATATTATTTATTAACAGGTAGTCCTTGACTTATGACCACAATTGAGCTTCAAATTTCTGTTGCTAAAGGAGACATTTGTTAAGTGAATTATGCGCCATTTTACAACTTTTCTTGCCATATTTGTTAAGTGAAACATCAAAATTGTTAAGTTGGTAACATGTTCATTAAGTGAATTGGGTTTCCCTGTTGAATTTGCTTGTCGAAAAGTTGCAAAAAGGTAACTATGTGATCCTGGGACACTCCAACCACCCTGCATTGGGTTCCAAGGCTCTGAATTTTGATCATGTGATGATGGGGATGCCACAGTGATCATAGCAATAGCACTTAGACTTATATACCGCTTTACAATGCTTCACAGCCCTCTCTAAGCAATCAGCATATTGCCTCCAACAATCTGGGTCCTCATTTTACCCACCTCAGAAAGATGGAAGATTGAGTTAACCTTGAGCCTGGTGGTATTTGAACAGCCGATAGTCTGCAGAAGTGGCCTGTACTACAGCACTCTAACCACTGCACCACCGAGGCACACAGTAAGTATGAAAAATGGTCACAAGTCACCTTTTTCAGTGCATTGTAACTTTGAGCAGTCACTAAATGAACTGTTGTAATTGATGACTACCTGCACTTTTTTCTGAGCAATGATGTTTCTTTAAAAAAAACCTTTAAAGTATTGTGTATTGAAAGTATTGTGAGCCATCCAGTGTGTTTTTAGAGTTGGGCAGTCTGGAAATCTAATGAATAAACAAAATAGCCCCAGAAGATGTGTCTAATGTTGCTTAACAACCATCTCAGCTTTGTATGCAGGTGGGTGAACTTTTCTTTGCTCTCCCTTCAGTCAAAGGAGAGCATTAAGCCACCCTGAAGCTGCTCTTCTCTCTCTATAAAAAGTTTTTGTTTCAGTTAAATGTTATAACTTCAGTCTTCCCTTCAGAGTGCTGGAAGGCCAATCAATGCTTTGCAGAAGCTTTTGTATTTAGAGATAGTGTTTGCAAGTGAAAGAAAGAAAGAAAGTAATGAAACATGGAAAAATCCAACAGTCATCTAGATGAAAAATGCATATGCATGCAAGGAAGAGAAGATGCTGTTTGAAAAATAAATTGTTAAACGTAGTTTGATTATTGGCATTTTTATCAGAGGTTTGAGTGTAATATTCCAGACTTGTTTCAAGGAAACAAGCATGTGTGGAGTGTATACATATAGTTATATTGTGACTATCCACCTAAAGTATCATTCAAAATTACACATCAGTGGCTGCGAGAATGACAAAATAGAATTATACCATTAACTGAGTTGGCATAGATGAGAGCCTAGACACTCATGCTGAATTTATTTCAGATCCACTCTAGGCTAATTCCAACCCTAAGATGCTGTGCAAGTTCCGTAAAACTAGCTTGCAGAAGGTAAAGAGGAAGAAATCTGTATGAAATTCTTCTGAAAGCGAGTGTGGAACATAAAATATTCCCCAAATCAACTTAAAAAAAAAAAAAACCAGAACAATCAAGGATATGACAGAGAGCAATTGCAAATACTTGGATCAAACTACTGCAATAGCATGTTGATCGAGAAATAAGTGTATTGAAAAAAAAATAAAATAATAAAACCAATCCCTTTCTTAATTGTGAGCAATTATTTTCCAAATTAAGTTGTTTTCCAAATAATCAAGTTTTTAAACAATAGGATTTCTGTGCCTTTCATAACCAACCTGCCGGAATGAATCTGAATGTCTTTTATGAAACCTGAAAACACTTATATTATGAATTCATTTTTGGTATACAGTAACAGAGTGATTGAAGTTGTTAAATGAATCCCTGCAGTTGTTAAGTGAGTAACATAGTTGTTAAGTGACTTTGGTTCCCTTTGTTTGTCAGAAGATTAGACAAGGTGATTGGATGATCCACGACACCTCCATCATCATAAATATGATTCAGTTGCCAAGCATCTGAATTCTGATCACGTGATTATGGAGATGCTGTGACGGGTATAAGTGTAAGTTGTAACTTTGAATGATTATTAAATGAACAATTGTAAGTTGAGGACTACTTCTAGTCACTTTATTTTTTACCAGCCTGTTTACTCAAGCATAATGAAACAAACTTTTATGGTTCTTGTATAACATTCTTATCTCATTACCTGAAGACTAATCTTATTCATCACAAGCAACTATTCAAGTAACCAATCGTTAATCTTCACTTTAGAATTTGAGTTTTTTTAACAAAATAATATACTTGGTCTTTATAATCAATTAATGAAATATTGAAAAACTTTAGCTTCTATGATGTTTTCAAATTCCCTTTGTGTCTTGTATCCCACTTTTTATTAATCCTTTTAATTTTTTGTCCACTGTGAGGAACAAAATGCTAAATGAAGTTTTCACCTGGTCCAACAGGACAATTCTTATCCTTTCTGTGGTTTGAGGCTTTGGTGAGCCTAACAAAACTACTTTCAGCCCACATCAGAACCTTGCATCAAAGACTTGTACTTTATTAGAGGAGAATTTTTCCCAAGAGAAGGAATACATAACACTTTTACAATAAATAACCATCTTTTAAATCAAGGGCCTCTGCCAAATCAGAGAAACAAGAAGAATGAACAGAGACAAAAATCTTCTGTAAAGCATTGCCAACAGACTGTTGTCCAGGGAATATCTTGTCCAATTTTTTATATCTGCAAATAGCTTTAAAACAGGGGTCTTAAACTTGACAGCTTTTAGACTTGTGGACTTCAATTCCCAGAATTCCTCCTCCAGTCATGTTAGCTCAGGAATTCTGGGAGTTAAAAATCCACAAGTGTTAAACTTGCCAAGTTTAAAGACCCTTGCTTCAAAGGATTTTTTTCTGCCAAGAAATCTTTCTTGAGTTCTTGGTTTAGAGCAGGGGTCCCCAACCTATGGGCTTCAGCCCACTACTGGGCTATAGCCTAATTGCCACTGGGCCACATGAGCGACCAGCCGGTATACACGCATCCATGTGCGTGCAGGGCCCTGCTCACAATAAGCACTGTCATGAGTGACCCAGGCAATCCAGCCCCACTTGCACAAGTCTTGCAAGCACTCATGGCCACATCTGCACAAGCCTCATTGTGGGAACTTATGACCCCACTCACGCAAACATTGTTGCGAACACCTTGGGTGCATGCATGCACACGTGTACACAATTGCTTGCCCCTCCCACAAAATCATCCCCTCTTTTGCATGTCCCCCCCCCCGGCTCCAGGTTACCAACCCAGAAAAGTTGGGGAACTCTCGTTTAGAGTATTTCCCCTTTCTGTCTTATTTTTTGTATGTTTGTTTGATTTGGTGGCATGGGGTGCCACAACAGACCATTAGAAACAAAAACTGCCAACAAAAACATCCCAATTCTGGTTTTTGTTTTTCTTTCTCTTCCTTTTCAATATGGGGAAAAAGTGCAAGGTTTTTTTTTAAATTGTATTTATTTATCAAATTTGTTTGTTGCCCGTTTTGCTTCAAGTGAAACTAAAGGCCATGTCACACTGCCCAACGGATGAAAAAAGAACACAACGGAAGAGAAAAATGTTACATCCGTTGTATCCGCGCTCAAAAGGGGTGAAAATTTGCATAATTGGAGCGGACAACACGGACGCAGGGAGGACGCAGGGCGGATGCAAAGCGGATGCGGAACGGAAGCACAGCGGATGGAAGCGGATGGTACATCCGCTAGGCTTCTGGGGGACCTCAGCGAAGCGGACGCGGAACGGAAAAAGCGGATGCAGAAAGGATGTACAGCGGATGAAGCGGATGCAGAGCGGAAGCCTAGCGGATGCACAGTGGAAGCCTAACGGATACACAGCGTTAATTGCGCATGCGGGGGGGATGCATTGCGCAAGCCCCCTGGATATAAAGGGAAGCAGCCCGCACATCTAGCATTCCGAGGAAAGACCTGCTGCTGGACACATCGAGTTCCTTGCCTGCATGTCTGCCTGCAAGCCTTGCTGCCAGCCTGCCTCCAAGCCTGCCTCCCAGCCTGCCTCCCAGCCTCCTGGGCAGCCTCCCTGCCAGCCTTGCTGCCAGCCTGCCTTCCAGCCTCCCTTCCAGCCTTGCTGCCAGCCTGCCTTCCAGCCTCCCTGCCAGCCTTGCTGCCAGCCTGCCTTCCAGCCTCCCTGCCAGCCTTGCTGCCAGCCTGCCTTCCAGCCTCCCTGCCAGCCTTGCTGCCAGCCTGCCTTCCAGCCTCCCTGCCAGCCAGTCTGTCTGCTAGCCTTGGTGCCTGCCTTCCTGCCAGGCTTCCTAACAGGCTTCCTGCCAGCCTTCCTGCCAGCCTTGGTGCCAGCCTTCCTGCCAGCCAGAAACCCTACAACCATGGGGAAGAAGCGAAAGTCTCAGCAACCTGCCGCCATCCCTGGCAAGAGGGACAGGGCAACCCTCACACCCCATGTCCCTGACTCTGCTTCTGCTGGGGCTTCTGCTGCTTGGGCTCGCTCTTCTGTTGCTGGAGCTTCTGCTGTAGCTGCTCCTGGCAGTGGTGCTTCTGCTGCGTACTCTGCTGAAGCTGCTCCTGGTCCTGCTGGTCCTGCTGGTCCTGCTCGTTCTGCTCGTGCTCCTGGTCTTGCTGACCTTGCTGCTGGTGCTTACTCTGCTGCTGCTCATCCTGGTCTTGCTGCTGCTGCTGATCCTGCTGCTCCTGCTGCTTATGATCCTGCTGGTGATTATGCTGATGCTGATGCTGCTGATGATGATGATTATGATCCTGCTGGTGAGGATGATGATGATGATGATGATGATGATGATGATGATGATGATGATGTTGGTGTGGAGAAGCAGCCCCTACAACCTGGAAGCCCCTCTGATGAGGGCCCATCTTGTCCTGCCAAAGGGAGGAAGAGGCGTATGCAACAATGGGAAAGGAGGCAGTATTACATTGAGGAAGCGCACGAGGATGAGGTGCTGAAGTGGCTGAGAGAGAACGACTATCTGTGGCAGAAGGGAAACTGGCTGTACAGGGACACCAAGCGGAAGCAGGCTGCTTGGAGAGAGAGGGCGGAGAGTCTGGGCTACACTTCGGAGGTGGTCCTCGGCTGGTGGAAGCACATGCACACCTGGTACGGGAAGCTGCACCACAAAAAATCTGGCCAGGCCAGGGTTAAGCTGACAAACAGAGAGAACTACGTCATGGCCAAGTGCAGCTTCCTGGAGGGTGAGGTCCGCCACCGAGGAGCAGCAGGAGCCCCTCTGTCTACCCTCTCTCTCCGGCAGCCTGCTGGGAGCCAGTCCTCTGGCAGCCGAGAGTCAGTCCCTGTCTCCATGCAGGTTTCTGTGGAGCGTGCCACGGTGGAGAACCCCCCGGCAGGTGTTGAAAGCATGGTGGAGAGCGAGGAGGAATCCCTGGTGCGGTGGGAGAAAGGAGACATCGAGTCCACCGCTGCCGAAGCCGCATCCACCCACACCTCCGCCACCACAATAAGGCAGAGAGCCGGACCGCAGGAGGGGCAGAGCCACAAGGTCCTGGTGGAGATCAGGGACACCATCTGCACCAGCATAGGTCTCCTCTCTCAGCTGGTCCCCATCGAATCCTCCTCCTCCAACCACAAGCCCTTCCTCAATTATGTGAACCAGACCCTCAAGGAGATGGCAGATCCCCAGTACCAGGTGGTGAAGGAGAGGATCACCACGCTGCTTAACAACCCTCCAGACCCAGAGGCACCTGCTCCCACCCAGTCCAGGTCTCCTCCTCCACCCCAGGTGATGTCCCTCCCATACCAAGGCTTCCCACACCCCCTCACCTACCAGGGCTATACCTACCCCGAGGTCCAGCAGCACAGACAACAGCCCTTACAGATGCAGGCACAGAGTCATCGGGCGACACCGCTGCCACCGGTTCCAATGATGCCACCGATGCCAACCTCGACAGTCCTAACCCCGCTGCAGAGCAGGCAACCCCACTACACTGCTCCTTCCTCCATCCCACAGCCAAGCCCGGCCTCAGTACATCTGTCCTCAGTACTGGGGCTGACACCCCATGGCATGGAGGAAGGACCTCTCAGCATCGCGGGGCTGAGCCAGCTGTCCGACACCTTCCTCAACACACCGTTCCCTGTTGTCCTCTCGGGGCTAGGCACTCCAATAACACCTCAGACCAGCACTGCAGTAGCACCCACCTCCACAGCACCTGCTCCCTAAAATCTTAGCCTGGCCACACACCCCCGAGTGACCAAGAGGAGTGCCAGAGACTGGCTGCCTGGATATTTGTGGACTTTATTTGGACACTTGACTTGGGTCATATTTATTTTACAGCTTGTTGTTCAATAAAGTTTATCTTTGTTTCACACACTTGCTTCATTGATTTTTTTCTATAAAGTCTGGGTGAAAACTTTTAGAAATGGTTTAGCCTTTGCATGCTTGTGGGATGGGTTAAGATAGCTTTGGGATGGGCAGGGATACCTGTGGGATGGGAAGGGATACCTGTGGGATGGGTTAAGATAGCTGTGGGATGGGAAGGGATACCTGTGGGATGGGAAGGGATACCTGTGGGATGGGAAGGGATACCTGTGGGATGGGTTAAGATAGCTGTGGGATGGGAAGGGATACCTGTGGGATGGGTAATAGCTGTGGGATAGATAAACCTCCAGTGCAAGCATAGTGGGACTCCATGGTCCACCCTCCCAGGTGCCACCCCATGGCCCTTCATTATCAATTACAATGTAAGCATTGATCCACACATGTCAACATAAACACAACTCTTTATTAAATGCCCTGTTCATTGTAGGCCAACCAAACATACATGCCCCAATCTCATCCGTGTGATGAGGCAGTCTGAAGGAAGCATCCATTAAACATCTATCATCCTGTCTTGCCACTCCACTGCTCCAGCTGTGGAGTTTCACCAGTGTTTCAGGAGGTTACACTGCTTCTTCGCCTCACGTGAGGCTCCGTTGGGCCCTTGCACATCCTCAGTGTCGATCAGGTTTCGCCCTTGCCTCCATTCCCCAGGCTCCATGTCCCCATTGCCTTCCTGGAGGTCCATGAGCCTGTTCTGCAAGACTGGGTAGCTGGTGCGCATGAGATTGTGCAGGATGCAGCAAGCTTCCATGATCCTCCTCATGGTCTATGGGCAATGCTGCATGTTAGTGAGAAGTACCTGGAACCTGTTGGCCAGGATGCCAAAGGCGTTCTCCACCACCCGCCTTGCCCTGGACAGCCTGTAGTTGAAGATCCTCTCTTCACGGGTGAGGCATCTGGAGGTGTAGGGCTTCATGAGGTAGGTTGTGAGGGAGAAGTCGTCATGCCCCACGATGAAGTAGGGCACATCTTGCGTGTCGTTGGGCAGGGGGTCTGGATCTGGGAAGCCCACCATGAGGTTGCTTTCCAGCCCCTCCTTGAGGAGACTGGCGTTGTATACCTGGGCATCTGAAGATGAGCCGTTGCCTGAAACATCAATGTACATGAACTTGTAGTCAGCATCGACCATGGCGAAGAGGATGATGCTGAAGAAGCCCTTGTAGATGAAATAAGTGGAGCCCGACTTGGGTGGTGCTTTGCAGGCCACGTGCTTCCCATTGATGGCTCCAACAGTGTGGGGGAAGTTCCACTTCTGATACCACTTCTTCAGTGGAGGGGCACTGGAGGAGCTTCTTCAGTGGAGGGGCATCCTTCTTCAGTGGAGGGACACTGGAGGAGCTCCTCCTTGTATTCTTCGATGATGGCCTGCACCACTTCTCTGACAACAAAGCTGATGGTGCTGTGTGGCACCCTCCAGCCGTACTGCATGCTCCTGTAGGTGGTCCCTGAGGCCAGGTGGCGCAGAGTGAGTGCCACCTTGAACCCAGGGTCCAGGCTGGGCGGGAAGTTTGTGTTTGTCTTGGTCAACCTGGGTGTCAGCCGCTGCACAACTTCATCAAACATGGCTGGAGGCATCCTCATGAAGTTCTGGAATGCCCGAGTGTCTTCGCTCCTGAGCTCCACCATCAGCTTGTCGTAAAGTACGTACTGCGCTCTTCTGGCGAACCATCTTCAGAGCCAGACTTTTTTTGGGTGCCTACTTTTCTTCCCGTAGTCCTGTTCACAGAGACTGTAGATGGTTTCGCAGTTTTGCAGAAGGATGTTGGCTGCTGAAAGGATTTTTTCACAATCCACGGTGGACATGACTGGATGCTGTGGAAGAGGAAGAGTCAGATGAAGGCTGCAGAGGTCTGCAGCAGTGCTGCTGGTCTGAAAGTGAGATCCAGATGTGTTGCTCCCCCTTTTTATAGGCAGTATAGGTGTCCCTTTGCATCCTCTAGGAATCCTCTAGGCATCCTCTAGACATCCTTAATATCCGAGATAGGTCCCCTCTGCGAACTTTTTTTCCACTTTAAACACTTTGTTTCCGTTCTGCATCCGTTCTGCATCCATTCTGCATCCGTTCCGCGTCCGTTCCGCTTCCTCCCTGCGTCCGAGCGGATGCGCGTTGCACGGATGCGGAACGGATGCCTAGCGGATATAGTGGATGTGTAACGGATGCAGTACGAATGCCTAGCGGATGCGTAGCGGATGCAGAATGGACGAACTGGATACATTTTCCGCACAAAAGTTTGAGGCCGCCTAAAACTTTCGGAGCAGATGAAACATCCATAAACGGATGCTGGACGGATCGAGAGGAAGCCAAGCGTTTTCGAACGGATGGCAAGCTTTTTTGTCTGTTTTACTTCCTCTTTGCATCCATTGGTGCAGTGTGACAGGGGCTTAAGGCAGCTTAGTTTCATTGCCTGCTAAGCCCATGGAATATTATGTCAAGTGTAATTTTGCAAAAGTAGAAATAACCTGGTAGAAATAATTCAGCAAGCACCAGCAAGATTGGCCAAAATCTACCCAAATTTAAGACCTGAATGTTGGAAATGCAAAACAAAAAACAAACAAACAAAAAAACCTGAACCTGCCTAAAAGCAAATAAATTTTGGAATAAGATAAAGATCTGATTATAGGAAATAACAGGCTCAAAGATAGTACCCAAACCTGAAACATTTCTACTAGGGATTACTAAAGGTGAATATACAAAAATATTGAATGCTTAATAATACATATATTAACAGCAGTTAGAATACTATATGCTCAAAACTAGAAATTAGATAGTAGTCCCACAGATGATATGATGATAAAAAAATAATGAATCCCTCAGAAATGAGCAAACATACAATGGAATTTCAGGAGAGGGAAGAAAAAGAATACTATACAGTCTGGGAAAACTGGTATGTCTGGTTAGACAATAGAAAGTAAAGATAATGTAAAAGTGTAATTGTAAATAGTGTGTATATGTGTATGTACAGGAGAATGGAATAACTGATGCCACAAATAACTGCAAAAATGTAGATTGAATTTGTTTTTAAAAGTGAAAATTCAAGACAATTTATTTAAAAGAAAGAAAGAAATAATTCAACAAGACAGATCTTGTTCTTCAAAAATAATCTCTAGATGAGGAGCGTAAGAATAACTGCTGATGTTACTCCTGTGTAAAATTCTGCCTTTACTCCACAAGTGGCTTCCTACAGGAATATACTTCAACTGGCCCTAGTTCTTGGCACAGCCCTAGGCTTATTGCAGAAAGCCAAGCCCTGCTCCAAATTGAGAACAGTGAGATAATCTTATGAATAAATGGTAGATCTATAGCTGTTCTCCACTCACATATAGTTGGATACTCCAAACATAAATGCTGTCAGCATCATTGGGAACCTGGGCCTTATTGGAAAATAAATATAAAATAGTCTTTGGTTGAGTTCTCAAAAGTTTTCCTAACACAATGTATTTCTCCCCAGGGCTCCTTTTGGAAAGATTTCCTGTACATAGGAAAATGTCAGAGTTAGATAAGCTTGAAAGTCCAGATGGATACTTAAAGAAGGTTCACTAGTGGGAAACTAGGTGCCTGCTGGTTCCTACCAAGGGAAGCTTCCTCAAAGAGAGATGTGGATTTATACCCAGGGGTGTTTCACTATAGAAATGAAGACCTCCTGCGGAGTGGAGTGGTTCTCTCTTCTTTCCCAGCTCCCCCGACAAATTGGCCATCCACCAGTGCCTACTCACAACCTTGTATGTTGCCAAAATGGCAAGCTACTTTTACATCTGAGCTATTTTTAAACGGTTTTCACCTTTGGAATGTGAAAAAGTAGTCCACAGGTTTAACCTGAATAAAACAGCCTTATAGGTTTAAAAGCAGAGGTGGTATTCAGCAGGTTCTGACCAGTTCTGGAGTACCGGTAGTGGAAATTTTGAGTGGTTGGGAGAATCAGCAAATACTACCTCTGACTGGCCCTGCCCCCATCTATTCTCTGCTTCCCGAGTCCCAGTTGATCAGCTGGGTCTTCTTTTGTTGCCCTTCATAGGAGAATGGAGCTGGAAAGCAGGTTAGTGTGGTGTGGTGGGAATGGGATTGTGCAATATCCTTCCCCTGCCATGCCCACCAAGCCACGCCCACCAAGCCATGCCCACAGAACCAGTCGTAAAATTTTTTGAATCCTACCACTGTACTAAGGGGTTCAGGTTGTAAATCAGTACCAGCAAACTTAGTGGGTGCAATGTGGAAGGTGGATTTGATTTCCAAGAAAAGAATCTTCCTGTGAAAAATCCAATTTTGGAGCTTCTTGGCATTTTACCTCAAATGGGAAGATAAAGCTGATTGTTCATCAGCTTTCTCAGCTTCTAAGTTGAAGATATTTTAATTATTGTGATCTACCTATGGTCTGAAAGACTTGTGTTAGATACTTCACTAGAAGCTAGAGAAAAATTGCTTGGAAACATTCAGATGAAGGTAGGCCTTAGCTTGTTTGTATTTTCTCATCAACCTTAAAAGTAGAAAAATTATTTTAAAAATGGAAGCATTTAGACACACAGTATATATGTATGTGGGCTTGGGTGTGTCCTATGTGATAAAGACTCTAATATAGGCCCAGTTAAATGCCCTAAAATGGAGTTTTAAGGCTTCTCGTTCTTCCTATTCCTGGCTTTCAAAGAGGCTGGAGGAATTAAAACATTTTACTGTATTATAAGGAATGTCCCAGGAATGAGATGGCATTTTCAAATGAATACTTCCATCATACTTTATAAAACTGGGAACTTGCCATGATCATTGCGCTATCTGGCATACGTGCAGCTGGAAAAAATGAGAGACTCCCATATTTCATGTTGACTTCACATCTCCCCCATACACACACACACACACACACACACACACACACACACACTCACCACTCACACACAAATGGGCATGATAGGGAGGCTTTCTGGACTATAAAAATAGTATATAAGGGAATAGGTTTTTCCTGATGACAGTTTACAAGCAAGAGAGCTTGCTTGGCTGGATTCGTAATGGCTAAAGTGAGCTCAGAATTTGGCAGAAATCTTAGCCAGCATCTATTAAACAGGATATCATGGGTCTTGCTTCATCTTTTCTGGGATGATATTTTTTCCCCCTGAATGTTCACCTACTGAACAAGAGATGAGTTTGTTCTATGGAAGCTCAGTCACATTCTGAGGTGTGTTCCTGTTTCAAGCTGAGTAAGAAGTTTAACAGCTCAAAGGGCTTTTTCAAAAGGTAACTGGACTTTGTTTTGCCTTGAAGACATTCTGCTTCTCATCCAAGAAGCTTCTTCAGTTCTGAAGAAGCTTCTTGCGTGAGAAGCAAAATGATTTTAAAGAAAAACAAAATCCAGATGCCTTTTGAAAAAGCATCTTTGGGACAACAACCATGACCTGGATGGACTGAAAATCTGCTTTTTAATTTCTGTCTCCCAGTTGTGTTGTGTAGTTTTGCTTGGTTTTGATGTCCTGTCACCTGGCTCTCTTGTAGTTCTTCACAGAAGAAGTAAACCCAACCTTCAGATGGTGATGGCTCATTTATCTGAAACATTCTTCTCCCACTCAATGAATCTAGAGGGCACCTCATTTTAATATAGACAATCACATGGTACACTTAGTCACATGATTTCCCCCAAGGATCTTATCTGAAAATTGTTGTTGGATTTAGAGTATTACTTACACCATGTAGATTGGAACCAAAATAGGAACTGGAGATTTTAGCTTTTTTTTTTTTGTCTAAACCATTTGTTATATTTTGGAAATTCCATTCAACAGCTGACTCAATTCCATTTTCTTCATTTTATTTTGAATACATATTAGAATCTGAGTTGTAGCCTTTCTGACATCATTTCTACAAATCTAGAATACTGATACATATAGCTCACAGTTGACCAGCCCATTTTTCCATTCCAGAAGTGTGCCCTTTTTTATTCTTAGATGTTCCCAAAGTTTTTTGTTCAACTGGCTTATACATTTATAATAGAATAACAGAATTGGAAGGGACTTTGGATGTCTTCTAGTCCAACTCCTTGCTTAGGCAGGAAACCCTACACCACTTCAGACAAATGGTTATCCAACATATTTTAAAAAACTTCCAGTGTTAGAGCATTCACAACTTCTGGAGGCCAGTTGTTCCACTGATTAATTGTTCTGTCAAGAAATTTCTCCTTAGTTCTAAGTTGCTTCTCTCCTTGATTAGTTTCCATCCATTACTTCTTGTCCTGCCCTCAGGTGCTTTGGAGAGTAGCTTGACTCCCTCTTCTCTGTAGCAACCCCTGAGATATTGGAACACTGCTATCGTGTCATCCCTAGTCCTTCTTTTCATCAAACTAGACATATCCATTTCCAGCAATCATTCTTTATATGTTTTAGCCTCCAGTCCTCTAATCATCTCTATTGATCTTCTCTGCACTCTTTCTAGAGTCTCAACAACTTTTTTTCATCATGGTGACCAAAACTGAATGCAGTATTCCAAATGTGGCCTTATCAAGGCATTATAAAGTGGTATTAACACTTCACATGAACTTGATTCTATCCCTCTGTTTATGCAGCCTAGAACTGTGTTGGCTTTTTTGGCAGCTGCTGCACACTGCTGGCTCATATTTAAATGATTGTCCACTAGAACTCCTTTAATGCAATATTTAATACAATACAGACAAATGTAACAGAATTAGACTTCTGAATGCTCCATTTTCCCCTTGTTAGGATGGTTGCCAATTCTCCTTTTAGAACCTCTCTTTCTTTCTCTTTTTCTCTCTCCCCTTTTTTTAGGAATTCTCAGATATCTTGAGCTATTTTTTCCATTAGCTTCTTCTGACATAGAAACTATTTATTGCAATTCTCAATCTCAGTAGTTCCCATTGAGGTTTTCATGAAAATGGCATGCAATGTGGGAGGATGAAATACTTTTTTCTTCAAGTTTTGTCATTTCAAATGCCATAATGAATCAATACAGATTTTGGCTTCCTGTCCAATAGTGTCATAGAGACAACACCTAGATTTTTCCACATCTAAGTGAAATCTCATCCTGTTGCATCACATTCAACATTCATTTGCTTCAGTTGCTTTTAGTTTCAGTGTGTCGCAACATTGAAAATCCTGAAGGATCCAGTTGAGAGTAGACCCTTCTGGAGAAAATCCATCAGTATGTTTGCTAAGAATTGACACTGACCTTATGACACAAAATCAATCAACTTTGCTAAACAAAACAAAACAAAATAGTCCTACCAGGTTTTTTCCTCTTTCAGATATACATAGGGTGCAAAATCCAGGGGAAATTATTTAACTCTTAACAGAACTGATATCATGGGATTATACATTTTTTTCAAACTGCACAAGAAAATACCATTTTTTCTGATACAAAATTTATCACAAATGTTTTTTTTTCTTTTTCTTCCTTTGATTTTAGACTCTCTGTGTGTCTCTCTATGTCTCTCTGTGGTATTTTATCTTAATCATCTTATTTTATCCTATCCTATCCTATCCTATCCTATCCTATCCTATCCTATCCTATCCTATCCTATCCT
>BLBF01000135.1:9870-22355 GCA_015471245.1 Laticauda colubrina
TTTCTTTATATACCGCTGATTTCATTATTGTATAATTCTTTTTCCAAATTCTTTCCCAATCTTCCAGGTCTATATTATGTTCCACATTTCTTGCCCATGCTATCATCGGGCCTTTCACTAATTCCTCTGCCAAATCAAACTCTAATAAATAATTATACATCTTTGAAATTAATTTCTCTTCTGTATCCTCCAAAAGTTTATCTAATAGGTTTGGCTCTACTTCAATTCCATATTCCTCCTGGTCTTTTTTATACCTTGTTTTTAATTGGAGATACGGCCACCAATTTATATTCAACCCTTGGTCTCTAAGTTCTTGATTTGTTTTTAAAACTCCTTTGGGGTCCAAATCTTAACAGTATCTGGCCATTTCTCCAATTTCCAGAGTGTTGGGGTATATCAATTCTTCTATGGTGGATACCCATCCTGGAATTTTTATATAGTGTTTGTTTTTTATTTCTCTCCATATTTGTATTAATGAATCCCTTAGTATATGTCTATGGAAGTAAGTATGGGTCTTCTTGGGTTCCACGTGAAGGCATGCCACTCTGCCTGTAATTCATGTCCCTCTAATGTTCTTTTGTTTCTTAAATTGGCCCATTCTCTGATCCATATTAGACTTCCTTCTTTATGATATGTTTCCCAGGTTGGGAGTCCAAATCCACCTCTGCTTCTATTATTCCGCAATGCACTTAATTCTATCCTTGCTCTTTATCCTGCCCAAATGAATTTCATAGTTATTTTATTTAAAACAAAAACTTTTTGTCCAATTTTATCTGGATCATTTGAAATAAATAAAGTAATCTTGGTAAAATGTTCATTTTAATAGCTGTGATCCTCCCTAAAGCCCACGTCACACTGAACCAACGGATGCAAAGAGGATGTAAAACGGAGAAAAAAGCTTGCCATCCATTGGAAAACGTGATGTACTCACTGCCTCCGTTTTGCTTCCTCTCTATATGTCCAGCATCCGTTTATTGACGTTTCATCTGCTCCAAACGTTTTGGGCTGCGCAAAACTTTTGCGTGGAAAATGTATCCAGTTCATCCATTCTGCATCCGCTAGGCATCCGCTAGGCATCCGTTACACATCCGTTATGCATCCGCTATATCCGCTAGGTATCCGCTGCGCATCGCGCAACTCGCATCTGCTCGGACGCAGGGAGGAAGTGGAACGGACGCGGAACGGATGCAGAACGGATGCAGAATGGATGCAGCACGGAAACAAAGCGTTTAAAATGGAAAAAACGTTCGCAGAGGGGACCTATCTCAGATATTAAGGATGTCTAGAGGATGCCTACAGGATGCCTAGAGGATGCCTAGAGGATGCCTAGAGGATGCCTAGTGGAAAACCTATATTTCCTATAAAAAGGGGGAGCAACTCATCTGCATCTCACTTTCAGAACAGCAGCCCAGTGGTGCAGACCTCTGCAGCCTTCATCTGGCTCTTCCTCTTCCACAGCATCCAGTCATGTCCACCGTGGATTGTAACAAAGTCCTTTTGGCAGCCACCATCCTTCTGCAACAGTGCGAAGCCATCTGCAGGCTCTGTGAACTCTACTGCGAGAAGAAAAAGAGGCAACCAAAAAGAGTCTGGG
This sequence comes from Laticauda colubrina, assembly GCA_015471245.1. Classification (NCBI taxonomy): domain Eukaryota; kingdom Metazoa; phylum Chordata; class Lepidosauria; order Squamata; family Elapidae; genus Laticauda; species Laticauda colubrina. The sequence goes on from BLBF01000135.1 coordinate 11,465, forward strand.
TCCAAAGATGGTTCGCCAGAAAAGCAGAGGATGGACTGTACAACAAGCTGATGGTGGAGCTCAGGAACGAAGAAACTCGGGTGTTCCAGAACTTCATGAGGATGCCTCCAGCCATGTTTGACAAATTTGTGCAGCGGCTGAGACCCAGGTTGACCAAGCAGAGCACCAGCTTCCGCCCTAGCCTGGAACCTGGGCTCAAGGTGGCACTCACTCTGCGCCACCTGGCCTCAGGCACCACCTACAGGAGCATGCAGTATGGCTGGAGGGTGCCATCCAACACCATCAGCATTGTGGTCAGAGAAGTGGTGCAGGCCATCATCGAAGAATACAAGGAGGAGCTCCTCCAGTACCCCTCCACTGAAGAAGGCTGGAAAAAAGTGGCAGAGCAGTGGTATCAGAAGTGGAACTTTCCCCACACCGTTGGAGCCATAGATGGGAAACACGTGGCCTGCAAAGCTCCAGCCAAGTCGCGGTCCACTTATTTCAACTCCAAGGGCTTCTTCAGCATCATCCTCTTCGCCATGGTCGATGCTGACTACAAGTTCATGTACATCGATGCTTCAGGCAACGGGTCATCTTCAGATGCCCAGGTATACAATGCCAGTCACCTCAAGGAGGGGCTGGAACGCAACCTCATCGTGGGCTTCCCAGATCCAGAACCCCTGCCCAATGACACACAAGATGTGCCCTACTTCATCGTGGGGGATGATGCCTTCTCCCTCACAACCTACCTCATGAAGCCCTACACCTCCAGACTCCTCACCCATGAAGAGAGGATCTTCAACGACAGGCTGTCCAGGGCAAGGCGGGTGGTGGAGAACGCCTTTGGAATCCTGGCCAACAGGTTCCAGGTACTTCTCACCACCATGCAGCATTGCCGAGAGACCGTGAGGAGGATCGTGGAAGCTTGCTGCATCCTGCACAATCTCATGCACACCCGCTACCCAGTCTTGTGGCCTCATTCCCCATTGTGGGAGATAGATTATTTGGCCCTTCCTTGGATCCACTACTAATTGAAACATGCAACAAGAAGAAAATTCTCCCTTCCCCTCTTTTGGAAGTCAGATTCTAGAAGTCCCCAGTCCTTTTGGAGGAGATCCTTTTCAATCTTTCTATCAGGGATCCTTCTCTTCCAGATACCAGAGCCCCCCAGCAGTTAGACTAGGACAACAACCAGATAGGTCCATCTCAGTGGACAGAGGTAGAAGGGATGGTCAATCCAAAAGATCCTATCAGGGAGCAGGGAGCACGCCCTTCCGGTGACCAAGATAACTCCCGGGACCCAATTCCCATTGGCGGACACCTTAAGTCATTCACTGACCAATGGGACTCCTCTACCTCTGACACCTGGGTCAGAGATACGGTTAGATTTGGCCTCGCACTGGAGGTTAGATCCAATTCCCCAGATCCCTTCATGTCATACCCTCCTTCCAGAGACCCGGTCAAGCATAATCTCATGGATTCCACTATCCAACATATACTGGATATACGAGCCATCCAAACAGTAGCGACCAATCAACGAGGACAAAGTTTTTATTCACATCTTTTCGTTGTGCCAAAAAAAAAAAAAAATCGGGGGTAGAGATGGGGGGTGGAGAGCAATATTAGATTTGAAATGTCTCCACTGTTTCTTAGTATATCACAAATTTAAAATGCATACCCTCCAATCAATATTACTGGGTATCAGGAAAGGGGACGTGCTCATGCCCATAAATTGATGGAGGTGTACTTGCACATTGATATTTGGCCCTTCCATTATAGGTTTCTGAGATTCTGCTACAATAACCACCATTTTGAATTTGTGGCCCTTCCATTCGGATTAGCCTCTGCTTCCCAGAACCTTCACCAAGGTCCTCGTGGTGATAGCAGCCCACCTCAGGAACATCCTGGTACGCCTCCAGCATTATCTTGATGATATTTTGAGTTTATCTCCTTCCGCACATCAGGCAGTCATAGACACTCAGAACACATTACTATCCCTACTAGAGCATGGCTTAATAAATTGGAAGAAGAGTCAATAAACTCCATCGACTCGGATAATCCATTTAGGGGCGACCATTGTGGAAGGCAAGGTTTATCTGTCATCAGACAGACTAAATAGCATTCAAAAATTTGGTGAAGGAGATCAGGTTGCTTAAGAAGGTGTCCTTAAAGGACCTATCAAAATTGTTGGGCAAAATGATCCTCATGTATTTGTATTATTCCTTGGGGCTGCCTTCACACTAGATCCTTCCAGTGGTTCCTGCCACCGTACCAGTGATCCAGCCGAAGCAACTCCAAACACAAAGTCAGGGTTCCACCCAAGGTTCTCATATCTCTCCTCTGGTGGTCCAAACCGATTATCAACAGAGGTGTCTCTTCAAGGAGCCACAAAGGCTCACCATCACCACAGATGCCAGTCTGTTTGGATGAGGAGCTCATGTTCAGTCGCTCTCAACCCAAGGCAGATGGTCTGACATAATACAGTCGTGCAGCATAAACTGGCTGGAATTTTGCACAGTATACCTGGCCCTTCGCAACTTCTTCCCCCAGGTAACGCGGTCAGCACATACTTATACTAACAGAGAATGTAACAGTCAAAGCTCACATAAACAAGCAGGGGAGCACACAATAGAAGCAGCTAATGCGGGAAGTGGAGTGCCTGTGTCGCTGGGCAGAGAACAACATACTTTCCATCAAGGCAGAACACATTTAGGGCCTGTCAAATGCACAGACAGACTGGCTAAGCAGGGCCACCATAGATCAATCGGAGTGGCGCTTCCACCCATCTCTGCTTGAAGAAGCGGCACGGATATTTGGTCAGCCGGTGGTGGACCTATTTGCTTCCCCTCTCAACAGTCAGTTTCCGAGATTTTTTCCAGGTACCCATCTCAAGGGGCGGAGAATTTCAACTCGCTCCGCTGTTGGCCCCGGGTCTCCTGTATGTATTCCCTCCACTTCTGCTGGTTCCGAAGGTCATCCAGAAGTTACTAGACGAGAGAGCAGAATTACTTCTAGTAGCACCTTACTGGCCAGATGGCCATGGTTTGCAGACCTCCGCAGTCTCTCGGTAGCTTCCCCCTGGAGAATTCCATCAGACAGAATCTCATTAGCTCAGGGGCCCCTTCAACATCCGGACTCTCAATGGTTACAATTGACCATCTGGAGATTGAGAGGAGTGGTTTGAAGGGTGGAAAGCTTTCCGATAGGGTTATCGACACTATCCTAGCTGCCAGACACCCCTCAACAATCTGCATTTACAACGCCACATGGTCCACCTTCTGCAAAAGGGTGTATTAAGTTTCAAATTGATCCTGCCTCTCCCTCTATTGCTCAGACTCTAGGTTTTACAGGAGGGACTTGATAAGGGGTTGTCACTTAATATGTTAAAAAAGCAGGTGGCAGCCTTGGCATCAATTCTCACTTGTGAGGGCCTCAGTTCTCTTTCATATCATCCACACATAAGGTTTTTCCCGTGAGGAGCCTCCAATTTATGCCCTCTAGCAGTGCACCATTGTCCCATCTGGGACCTTATCAAGGTCCTTGTGGCTCTGACTAAGGGACGTTTTGAACCTTTGAAAACGTCAAGTCTCCACTTCTGACGTACAAAGTAGTTTCCCTTGTAGTGATCACTTCCGCTCGTCATGTTTCAGAAATTGCAGCCTTGTCCATCAGACAAGATCTCTGCATTTTCATGCTGATTGAGTGGTTCTTCACCCCGACCTCACATTTATGCCCAAGGTAAATTCGGCCTTTCATACAGCACAAGAGCTTATTCTTCCAAATTTTTGCGCCAGTCCATCACAGGGGATGGAAAGACAATGGCATAAGTTTGATGTGAGGCATGCACTGCGAATCTATATCAAGTGTACAGCGGTTTTTAGGGAATTAGAGGCTTTATTTATGTCCTTTCAACCCAATACTCAGGGTTAGATAGGTCTCACCATCTACGATAGGTCGTTGGATATGGGCTGCAATAGCAAAAACATATCAGACTCAATCTCTGCAGGTGCCTAGGGGCATAACAGCTCATTCAACAAGGAGCGCAGCAACTTCAGCAGCATGGGTCACACAGGCACCAATAACTTAAATCTGTCGGGCTGCGATTTGGGCTTCTCCATCGCCCTTAATTAGACATTTTAGAATCAATGTGTTTGCCTTGGCTGAGGCTTTCTTTGGCAGAAGAGTTCTGCAACGGGTCCACAGGGACCAGGAGGAGATTCCAGACCAGACGGAGTCCCTCCCATAGGACAGGCTAAGCTTTGGTATGTTCCACTTCTAGATGCTCTGAACAGCTCATAGGAGAAAGGGCGTTGGTACTTACCTGACATCCAGCCCCACCCTTTTTTTTCTGTCTGGTGGGGTCCTGTTTCGACCAATGAACTTTTTAGAACATGAGGATGAGAGTGCTTATTTCTCTCGTCTTCACCAAAATTGGGGAACACTGAGGAGGAGTCACGTGGTGAAGGAGAAGCATTCCACAGATCAAGCTCAGCCTGTGAATGCGGAGATTGAAGCACTTCCCACAACTGGATGCTCTTCAAGCTCAAAGAGAATGGGTGTGTCAGGTAAGTATGAACACCCTCTTTCTTCGCAATTTGTTTCTTTCACTAATTCCCTTATCTGATTATCTTTAGATTTTTCTGTATTATTTTAGTTTTATCTTTATTAATTGTTAGACCCGCTACTTCCCCAAATTTTTCTATCTCCTGTATTAATTTTTGTCCCATTTCTATTGGTTCTTCTATGAAGAATACAAGGTCATCAACAAATGTTTGGGCTTTGTATTCTTCTTAATTTTTAACCCTTTCATTTCCCGATTCGCTCTAATTCTTATCAACAAAATGTCTAATATCTGGATAAAGAGCAGAGGTGAAAGTGGACATCCCTGTCGTACTCCTTTCCTTAGTTCAAATGAATTTGTAGATTCCCCATTTATTATTATACTTGCTGTCTGAACAGAGTAAATCGACCATATCATCTTTTCAAATCTGTCTCCGAATTTCATAATTCTTATCTGCTGGATCATAAATTGCCAATTAACCCTATCAAAAGCCTTTTGGGCATTCAGCAAAACTAGCACCACCTTTTTTTCTGGATGAGCCTCATAATACTCTAGTGCATTGATAACTATTCTTGTATTGTTTTTTATTTGTCTTGTTGGTAAAAAGCCATTTTGGTCTGAAGGTATTTTCCTATACAATATTCTGCCAAGAAGAGTCTTCAAAGATATGTTGATTAAGCCATTCTTGAGTAATCAACAATTTGTGAGTGGCAGGAGATTTATTGCCCCCCCAAAATCCTCAGCAGCACATATTAATGTGCCAACCTTGAATGCCATCTTGGATACTACATCACATACTAATTATACACCTATTCCCGCAAAATCTCCAGTTGGTGTCCTCTCAGATGGTAGCCTGACTGTTCCTCCTACAACTGGTCAAATCAACCCCCCACAGTCAATAACATCTTACCAGGAAGCTTCCCTTGACTTGATCAGCTGGGAAGAAATGGCCCCAAAGGAAGCGACACCAACCCAGGGCACCCATGGTTCCTTAGTAAATAAGCCTGGAGTAAAAAAGCCCTTAGTAAATAAACCTGGAGGTCAGTGCCTCCGGGATTCCATCTATTTATGAGACTGACTTATGTCAAGACAATTTCTGGAACCAGGAGGAGACACAGTTCTTCGACTCCTTTTGTGCGCTTCCACAACAAGAAAGGGCTCAAATCATAAAGTGTCTGGATGCAGTTAAATCCAAGCTCTGGAGTCTTTCACTACCTGATAAGGATTCCCTTGGACTCCAGCGGAAACTCCCTTGGCACTCTCTCCAGAATGTCAAATTTGTAAATTTGAAGATCCAGGACAACTTCAAACTCCATCTGTTGATGCTGCTGAATACTTGCCAGCTAAGCAACCAATTAATGCCACAAGTACAAACTGGAGTGCGCTTAGAGCCCTACAGCCCCATGAAGAAGGCTCGCCTTCCCTCCCTCCTTCTCTGCCTTTGCCTCCTAAGAGGATGACCCTGCCACTTAACAATGGGTGTATATTTTTGGATCTGAAGGGTGCTCTGGGAAAAATTAATCACACAGAATGACAATTAAATCTGGCAAACCCCCCCCCCTGCACATTTAAGTGCCTTTCATGGAACATAGCAGGTTGGGGGGGAAGGTGTGTTACCACAGAATTCGCCAACTATATTCCCTCATTTGACGTGGTCCTGCTTCAGGAAACCTGGGCATACAATAAGATATCCCTTACAGGATTTACGGACATTACCTTGGCCACCACCAGACAATCTCTGACAGGAAGGCCTAAGGGTGGTCTAGCTTGCTTGGTCTCTACTTCTTTGAAAGTGGAGATAGTGTAGCTGCCCCCCTGTGGCTCTTTAGCTATGGCGCTCCTAATCAAGAAAGGATGCAGCAAACTGTTAGTGTTCAACATTTATCTTCCACCGACGATGAAGCAAGCTGATACTAAGGCTCAATGGGGCGTGCTGGAGAATTACATTACTTGTATGGAAACTAAATTCCCAGCACAGCACATCCTTATAGGGGGCGACTTTAATGCCCAATTGGGAGGCCAAGTTCCACCATCGATTGAGGTACTCTACTCCCAAGAAACCCTCCAGGCCATAGACACCTGATTTCAGCTAGACATTCCAAGGATAAATTAACAAATTTTGCTGGCATTCAGTTAGCCGTTTTAGCAGCCCAACACAATAAGATAGCTCTTAATGGGAGTACCCTAGGTGATCTAGCTGGTGAGTTTGCTTTTAATTCCTCATGTGGAAGTAGTGTTATTGATTTGTTGCTGGTATCCCAGCTTCTTAGAAAGGCAGTCCTTGCTTTGTATGTGGAGTGCCTTACGGAGAGCGACCACTATCCCCTGGTTACAATCATTGGGCTTTCCTCAAATATACATCTCCCTAGGGCCCCCCAGATATTAGATCCCTATGTAGCCTTGTATACAAGGAGGATCAAATGGTCTTCTAATACTGAAATAAAGTTCCACTCCTTTTTATCATCTCTGGAGTGTCTCAGCCTATACAATCAGGCCTTAACAAGTAGTGTCCCAGGGACAATCTCGGCCTTTGAATCACTAATTAATCGTGTTCAAAGGGAGCTAGGAGCCATCTGTAGGCTGACTGGTCCATGTTATTCAAGAAGTAATTCTTGGTTTGACAAAGAGTGTCTGATGCTCAGGAACCAGATTAATCAGGTTTACCTGCACTATAGTAATCGAGGGGATAAATGCCCACCAGAGGACTACTATCGCTTGAAGCAGGAGTATAAAGGACTAATTGCTAAGAAAAAGAAAGCTAAAGAGAGAAAGAAATGGGATCTACTTCTCCTCTCTATCCAGCAGAAGAACACTTGATTATTTTGGCAAATTGTTGCCAGCTCCTTGCCGGGTCATCAAGAACTCACTCTCTGCTATATTTCCAACAGAGATTGGGAAAACCATTTCCTGGCAATTTTCCAGGCATCAACAAGTTTGACCGTGCTTGGGCCACAGCTGCCTCCTGCAGTTCCTGACTGGCAACCAGTGATTCATGCTGAGATTACCAAACTTATCTCTGAACTCAAGTCAGGCAAAGCCCCTGGCCCTGTTGCTATACTCCCTGATCTGCTAAAATCCAGTCCTGAGTGGTGGACTCCTCTCTTAACAAGACTCTTCATGCATATCAATACATCTGGCAGGATCCCTACCTCCTGTAGTTTAGCAATTATTGTTCCAGTTTTTAAATGAGGAAATAGGAACAATCCAGCCGACTATCACCCCATAAGCCTACTCTCCATCACTGGGAAACTGTATGCTAAATATCTCCAACATAGACTCCTCACTTGGGTTGAGGAGTCCAATATTACTGGTGCTGAACAGATTGGGTTTAAAGTGGGCTGTGCCACACTGGACCACTGCTTTGTCTTTGTGCACTTGGTTGATAAATATACGACCATACCAGGTGGCAAACTTTTGACTGCTTTTATCAACCTAAAGTCAGAGTTTGATTCAGTCCCTTGGGGATTGTTGTGGTCAAAACTTCTCAAAAGTTCTATTGATAGATGTCTTCTATTCCTAATTAGATCCTTGTACAACCAGACCTCTTGTCAGGTCAAGTGTGGTATGCAGGGAGAACTTTCAAATCCTATCCCAATTAAGAACGGAGTAAGGCAGGGTTGTGTTCTGGCTCCCCTTTTGTTTAATTTATTCTTATCTGACTTGGCCTTTCACATTGGACAGATTGAGTCCCATGCCCCAAAGTTGTCAACTACAAAGATCCCGCTTCTCCTTTATGCTGACGATGCAGCCCTCCTTTCATTGTCAAGGCCAGGTCTGAAAAGATTACTTTCTGCATTTGGGTTCTACTATGCTGAGAACCAATTGTCTATTAATTACAACAAATCCAAAATATTGGTGTTCTCTAGATCCCAGAAATTGTATAACTGGACTATCAATGGTGATGCTATTAAGCAGGTTTTCTATTTTAAGTATTTATGTATTCAATTTCAGAACACCAGTGCTTGGACTAGACATCGAACCCAGGTGCTGAATTCGGCCTCCTGTACTCACCAGCAGATTTTAAGATTTTTTTTATACCCAAGGAGGCCAGTTTATTCCTTCTGCTCTACGTATTTACAAAGACAAAACTTTGGCTCAAACTCTTTACGGAATTCCCACATGGATATAGGGATTCAAGGATTGTATTGAAAGAACCCAGGCTGTATTTCTTAAGCCCCTGTCACACAGAATCAACAGATGGAAAGAGGATGTAAAATGGAGAAAAACACTTGCCATCCATTGGTTAACGTGATGCACCCATTCTGTACTCACTGCGTCCGTTTTTCATACTCTCTATCTGTCCAGCATCCATCGACTGACATTTCATCCGCTCAAAAGGTTTTGAGCTGCACAAAATTTTTTGAGTGGAAAATGTATCCAACGCATCCGTTCTATATCCGCTACGCATACGGGGAACATCCGTTCTACATCCTTCATCATCTGTTATGAGTCCACTATATCCGCAAGGCATCCGCTGCTCATCCGCGCAACTCGCATCCGCTCCAGTGGAAAACGGACACAGGGAGTGAAACGGACACGGAACGGACGCGCAGTGTTAGTAGCACGGACGGAGAAAGGATGAAAGCGGATGCAGCTCGCATACAAAGCATTAAAACGGAAAAAAAAGGTTCTTATAGGGGACATATCTCAGATATTTAGGATGTCTGCAGGATGTCTAGAGGATGCAAAAGGACACAGAGCGGAAAACCAACATTTCCTATAAAAAGGGGGAGCAACTCACCTGGATCTCACTTTCAGTCCAGCAGCCCTGCTGTGCAGACCTCTTCAGCCTTCATCTTTCTCTTCCTCTTCCACAGCATCCAGTCATCTCCACCATGGATCGTCACACGCTTCTTTTGGTAGCCACCATCATTCTACAACAGTGCGAAGCCATCTATAGGCTCTTTCACCTGTTGTATGCGAAGAAAAGGAGGTGGCCAAGAAGAGCAGATTATGGACTGAGGAATCCTCGTGCATTCCAGAACTTCATGAGGATGCCTCCAGCCATGTTTGATGAAGTTGTGGAGCAGCTGAGACCCAGGTTGACCAAGCAGAGCACCAACTTCTGGCCCAGCCTGAACCCTGGGCTCAAGGTGGCACTGACTCTGCGCCACCTGGCCTCAGGGACCACCTATAGGAGCATGCAGTACGGCTGGAGGGTGCCACACAACACCATCAGCATTTTGGTCAGAGAAGTGGTGCAGGCCATCATCGAAGAATACCTGGAGGAGCTCCTCCAGTGCCCCTCCACTGAAGAAGGATGGAAGAAACTTGCAGAGCAGTGGTATCAGAAGTGGAACTTACCACACACCGTTGGAGCCAGAGATGGCAAGCACTTGGTCTGCAAAGCTCCAGCCAACTCAGGGTCCACTTTGCCATGGTCGATGCTGACTACAAGTTCATGTACATCGATGCTTCAGGCAACGGGTCATCTTCAGATGCCCAGGTATAAAACGCCAGTCACCTCAAGGATGGGCTGGAACGCAACCTCATCATGGGCTTCCCAGATCCAGACCCCCTGCCCAATGACACGCAAGTGCCCTACTTCATCATGGGTGATGACACCTTCTCCCTCACAACCTACCTCATGAAGCCCTACACCACCCAGATGCCTCACCCGTGAAGAGAGGATCTTCAACTACAGGCTGTCCAGGGCAAGGCAGGTGGTGGAGAATTTCTTTGGCATCCTGGCCAACAGGTTCCAGGTACTTCTCACCACCATGCAGCATCGCCCAGAGACCATGAGGAACATTGTGGAAGCTTGCTGCATCCTGCACAATCTCATGCACACCCGCTACCCAGTATTGCAGAACAGGCTCGTGGACTGCCAACAAGGCAATGGGGACATGGAGCCTGGTGAATGGAGGCAAGGGCGAAACCTGATAGACACTGTGGATGTGCAAGGCCCCAACAGAGCTTCACGTGAAGGGAAGAAACAGCGCAACCTCCTGAAACACTGGTGCAACTCCCCAGCTGGAGCAGTGGAGTGGCAAGACAGGATGATAGATGGCTAATGGATGCTTCCTTCAGCCTGTCTCATCACACTGATGAGATTGAGCTATGTATGTTGAGTGGCCTACAATGAACAGGGCATTTAATAAAGAGTTGTGTTTATGTTGAAATGTATGGATCAATGATTAAATTGTTATTGATAAGAAAGGGCCAAAGATGTGTGGCACCTGGTAGGGTGGGCCACACATTCCCACTATGCTTGCACTGGAGGCTTATCTATCCCACAGCTATTAACCATCCCACAGGTATCCCTGCCCATCCCATAACTATTACCCATCCCAAAGGTATCCCTGCCCATCCCACAGCTATTAACCATCCCACAGGTATCCCTGCCCA
>BLBF01000135.1:22839-38533 GCA_015471245.1 Laticauda colubrina
TGGGGTGGAGGGAGGAGTGTAGTGGGGCTGTCTGGTCTGCAGCTGAGTGAGGTAAGGCATCGGTGGCATCGGTGGCATCGGTGGCATTTGTGGCGTCTGTGTCATCGGTGGCATCGGTGGCATCGGTGGCATCGGTGGCATCGCTGGCATCTGTGTCATCGTTGGCATCTGTGGCAGTCGAGAAACCTGTGGCTGGACTGGGAAGGGCTGCCTGTGCTGCTGGAGCTCCTGGTAGCTGTACCCTTGGTAGGTGAGGGCCTGTGGAAAGCCTTGGAAGGGCAGTGACATCACTTGGGGTGGAGGAGCAGACCTCGACTGGGTGGGAGCAGGTTCCGCTGGGTCTGGAGGGTTGTGCAGAAGACCAGTGATCCTCTCCTTGATCACCTGGTACTGTGATTCCAACATGTCCATGAGGGTCTGGTTGATGTAGGTGAGGAAGGGCTTGCGGTTTGAGGATGGGATGTCGGTGTGTACCAGCTGAGAGAGGAGAAATATGCTGCTTCTGATGGTGTCCCTGATCTCCAGCAGGACATTGTGGCTCTGTCCCTCCAGTCTGCCTCTCTGCCTGCTTTTGGTGGAAGTGGAGCTGGGGCTGGGTGTGAGTTGGTCTCTGGTGGAAGCGCTGTCTCATTCCTCCAACTGCGTCAGAGAGTCCTCCACGTGCTCCACCACGGTGAGTGTAGCTGTCGGGGGGGTCTCCGTCGTGGAGCGCTCCAAAGACACCTGCCTGGAGACAGAAGCTGACTCTTGGCCAGAAGAGGACTGGGTCTCTACGGGCTGAGGGAGAGGGTTGGCAGAGGGGCTGCTCCTCGGTGGCGGATCTCACTTTCCAAGAAGCTGCACTTGGCCATCACGTAGGTCTTCCGGTCTGTCAGCTTGACCGTGGCCTGGCCAGATTTTCTTCAAGTGCAGCTTCCCGTACCAGGTGTGCATGTGCTTCCACCATCCAAGAAGCATCTCCGCAGTATAGCCCATTCTCTCCGCCTTCTCTCTCCAAGCAGCATGCTTCCTTTTGGTATCTCGATAGAGCCTGTGTCCCTTCCGCTAAAGATACTCGTTCTCTCTCAGCCATTCCAGCATCTGATCCTCATATTCCTCTTCCATGGAGTATTGCTTCCTCTCCCGTTCTCGCGTATGCCTCTTCCTCCCTCTGGCAGGGCCATCTGGGCCCTCATCAGAGGGTCTTCGAGGTTGTAGGGGCTGCTCCACCTCACCACCACCACCACCAGCAGCAACAACAACAGTTGCAGCAAAAGCAGGACTAACAGCACCAGCAGCACCAGCAGCACCAGGATCAGCAGCAGCACCAGGATCAGCAGCAGCACCAGGATCAGCAGCAGCAGAATAAGCACGAGCAGCACCAGCAGGACCAGCAGGACCAGTAGGACCAGCAGGACCAGCAGAGTAAGCACCAGCAGCACCAGAAGGACCACCACCAGGAGCAGCACCAGCAGAGTAAACACCAGCAGAAGCACCAGCACCAGGAGAAGCACCAGCAGAGTAAGCCCCAGCAGAAGCTCCAGCACCAAGAGCAGCACCAGCAGAGTAAGCACCAGCAGAAGCACCAGCACCAGCATCAGCATCAGCAGAGGAAGCCCCAGCAGAAGCAGAGTCAGGGCCAGGAGGTGTGATGGTGGCCCTGTCCTTCTTGCCAGGGCTGGCAGTAGATGACAGAGGCTTTCTCTTCTTCCCCATGGTTGTTGGCTTGCTGGCTGGCTGGCTGGCTGGCAGGAGCTGTGTCTGGCTGCAGGTCTTTCCTCTGAATGGTGACCTGCTTGTGAGGTGCCTCCTTATATATCTGCGGGGCTGATGCAATGCATCCTCCCCGCATGCGCAGTGAACGTTCTGCATCCGCTATTCATCCACTAGGCATCCGCTCTGCATCCGCATCATCCGCTACGCATCCGCTCTGCATCCGCCCCTTCCGCTGTGTGTCCGCTTTGCTGTGCTCCCCCAGAAGCCCCGCGGATGTGCCCTCCGCTTCCATCCGCTTCCATCCGCTGGGATTCCGTGAAGCATCCGCTGTACATTCGCCCTACGTCCTCCCCCCCTCCATTCCTCTCTGTTGTTATCCGCTCTGCTTATGCAAATTCAGGGCACTTTTGAGAGCGGATAACAACGGATGGAACATTTGCTCATCCTCTGTGTCCTTTTTACATACTTTTTGCATCCATCAGCCTATGTGACAGGGCCTTTGGAAAACTTCTGGGTCTTGCTCCTTGTGTTGGTTTTGCTCCAATGTACCTGGAACTGGGCACTCGATCAGTTGAATGTATGGTTTGGATTAACACTTTTAAATGCTGGTTTTGGATGCTTTTTCTGGCAGTTCCTGGTAGCTACCTCTCCCTGGCATTTGCTGACTCTCATATTTCTCATTGGGAGAGGGAGCTGATGAAGAAATAACACTTGCTAGGTTTTATGGTGGATGCCCTGGGAGATTATGGCCTTACAGATGCCCAATTTAGGGTAGTCCAACGGCTTGTGGACATTGACTTGCAATATCTATGAGCCAGAGCTAACAAAACTTGCTCCCCTCTGATCTTCAGCCAATTTAATAATTACGGACTGAGGATGGCTTCCTATTTTTACACTCTAACCATTCCTAAGTATAGAAGAGCTTTCTCCCCAGCTCGCTTTAATATTTTGCCCTCAGCACTATTGGATGGGCGATTTAAGAGGCTCCTGATTAATGAGCGGCTATGCCCCTGTGACAGAGCTGAGGTTGAAACTGTGGAGCATGTCCTTTTATATTGTCCTATGTATAACACAGGCAGATCTAAGTTGCTGTTTCTCCTTGAAACAGACCCTTCTAGACCCAATGTTAATAATTCGTTCTTATATTGTCTAGGGGATTGCTCCTCATATATCACTTCTTTGGTTTCCAATTTTTTTTTTAAAGCTGTAACCATCAGAGGAGAACAATGTAATTCCCCTTAGTTAAGTTTTTGGTGACCAATTGTTCATGATTAATTTTCCCATGTTCTTCTTTTGTTGTACTTGTGTTTTGGTCTGTAACCACAGATAAAGTATTATTATTATTATTAATATTATAGTCAACATTTAATATTGTAGCTGTTTGCTCAAGAACCATAGGAAGAAAATGATGAAGTAACTGTGGAAGTTGACTATCTCTAAAAGTGCCTTGAGACCCAGAAAAAACATGCTTGTTGTAATCTTGCTGTAATCCCAGAAATGGTAAATTACCTTGTGTAATGAATGTGTACAGCAAGGGTAATGAGGAAACCTCAGGGACAAACTGACTTGATGTTTAGAAATCACATTCAGTAAGATAATGGAAAGTGAATTCATGGTGTAAGAGGCCACATTGTATGGATGATTTTCTTCTGTATCAGGCTTCATGATTCCATATATTTTACTGCTTTTTTAGCATTAGCAATCCTTTCCTAAGGAATTTGGTTTCATAATTGGACTGATAATTGATAAGAGGTAATAGATAAAAGTGATTCAACAAGTCATTTTTGCTTTTAGCATTTTTATTATCTTGAGCTTTTAATCATTCAAAAGATGGAACTTAGTATAAAGTTTCATGAGGACATTTTCATACAACCTATTTCTACCTGACATCCCTCACATTTCAATCCACCAAATTATCATTTTCTCTTCACTCTCTGCAGTACTGAGAAGATGTTGTGGTGATTCTTTGTCCAAGTAGGGGCAGTTTAACACTGATCATGTTTCTCCTTCAAAATTTCTCATAAGACCATTTGATTTTGATCTATGATTATTCATCTGCAATGCAGAGAACATGAAGAGGAGACTGTAAACTTATCAGTGCTGAAACATTCTTCATCCAATTAACCTATAGGAGAATGCATGGCAGAACTCACACTGAGAACCTCAGAAGGCAAACATGTGATCAATTGACCTCTCCTCAAAACACTGTGTACTCTTAGCTCCTTTTTCTGGGTGCCATTCCTTATGCTGAGAGGCCCTAAATCAAACTTGTGTTTAAGAGTGTCTTTCATTAAGAGTTACGAACCCTTCAAAGTAGACCAGACTAGGAAGCAGACATACAGAGCAATACAACTTGAATTATAATTCATTTATTTACATTCTCTCAGCTTCCACTAGGCACTGGAGGATTACGTGCAAGAACAAACATTACTCACAGGCTTTGTAGAAACTTGGTTTATTCAAGTATTCCAGTCCTGAGCGGCAAGAACGGATATCCCAATCAAAGTTAGCACTGAGAGGATCTGCCTCTCAGATGCTTACTTAATATATACCTTTGCTAATCGAGCCCCTCCCAAGCGTCCTTACCTGCCTAACATCCATCAAAGTATCTAACATCCCACGCACCTCCACCCCATGCCTATGTCACATCGCCTAACCCTATGTCTGTATTTTCCTCTGTATTCCCTGCTCCCCATCCACCCCCTCCTTTGTGTGCCATTCCCACCCATCTGTTCCCCCAATGCATTGTTTATGTGAAGCCAGTCCCCTCCTCACCCAGCATTCCAACTGCTCCCTTTTCAAGACCATTCCGCTCTTCTCAATCTGCTCGGCCATCTGGGAAGCTGGTAAGTAGTCTGTGGGATCGGCAGCAGACATCCAGGCTGGTAAGAGCAATGGGGGCAGCTACATGAGAGGTTGCCAATGCCATTGTTCATGATCATGGCAGCTTTCCACCTGAAACCCCGGCCAGTCCCTCTGATGTGTTGAACTCCAGATCATGCAGCAAGCCCAGCTGGACCTCTGGAGCCCAACATGTGACTCTTTCTACCACAGATCCACCTGGAAGATAAGAGAGCACATGAGACAATGTGAGGCTATTACATTCCTCCCTCTCACCAGCTTTCTAGGGTATTTTCTATGAAATAGCCTGGTTTTCTCTTGGTTGACCTCTCTGTCTCCATGTTGGTATCCACCTGTATCACCCCTCCAGAATGTTCTGGAGTCTGCCATGGATGTGGCCCCAATCTACCATGGCCAAATGCTGATGTCGCTTGGTCAGGTGATTGAACTGAAAGCAGTGGCACTGAGTAATTCAGCTGATTGCATTGAAAGAATCTAAATAAACCCAACACCTACCACCTTTATTATTTTTATAAATAACTCTTGGCAGCAAATTCCTCCTGTTCTCCCCACAAAAAAAGCCTTTGAGATCAGTTTGTCTGAGAGAGGGTAACTGGCCAAAGGTCAACCAGTTGGCTTTTATAGTTATAGTGGGACTAGAGCTCACACTCTCCCACTTTCTAGCGTGGTGGTAAAAGGTCAGATTTATACAATGTTTTCTGAATGCAAACACTATCAGGCAGAGTATCTCAATAAACATCTATGGCATCTATATTAGAGGAGATCTTTTTCACCATCTACAGCATCTCCATCCCTTTGGACAGTGTAATTTCCCAAGCTCTTGATAGGGAGTAGAACTATTAATGGAAACAATTGTTTTGTGTCCATGGGGTTAAAATATTTTGTCATAAATTGAATATTTATACCTCCATTCTGGGGTCCCTTGGCACAACCATGTCATCAGTGATGAAATTTTGCAGAGGAGTTGATTCAGAAAGTTGGAGGCCATTGTGATGAAATGTTCAATGCATCTAGCAGGCCAAATTCTTTGATTGTCAGAAAATTGATACCCAATATGATAAGATTATCCTCCTTTATTAGCATAGGTATAATAGTATGTGCAATAGCATCCCTCATTTGTTGGCTCTGTGCCTGTGTGTCTTTGTCATGTCCTATCTGACTCACCCTCTGATAGTTTGATTTTTTTGTTTAGTTTTTTTATTGTTATATGCTGGTGCCTAAAATCAATAACATACATTTGTTGGTCTGTCCATTCAATGAAAATAATGGTCCAGGAACAGATCCTCTCTCTCATGAAGATTTCCTCTTGCTACATCAGGAGTATGATTAGATCTGGCCATGGGTCCACCCTGGAAACAGCAAAGGACTGGTTAGGGTATTCAGCAGGTTCTAACCAGTTCTGGAGAACCAGTAGTGGAAATTTTGAGTAGTTTGAAGAACTAGCAAATACCACCTCTGACTGGAGATTTTACAGTATTCTTTCCCTGCCATGTCCACCGAGCCAAGTGCACAGAACTGGTAGTAAAAAAAAATTGAATCCCACCATTGGGAATGGCCCGTGGTGCTTCTGCCAATGAAAATGGGGCTCCAGGCTCCATTTTAGACTCCAGTGGCCTCCTTCAGTCCTCTGCCAGCAAAAACAGAGCTCAGGGAGACTTCATGTGTGCCCCCCCCCCCCAGCTCTGTTTTTTCTGGCAAAGGGTTGCAGGAGGCTGTTGCAGCCAAAAATAGAGCTCGGGAGCATGTTTTTGCTGGCAGAATGTTCAGGCCACTATAGGCATCCTCAACACGAGTGACCTCAAGCTGGTCATGCCCACCATGGCCAAGCCCACCCTGGGCCCCTGAAGTCAAACACAACCCTGTTGCAGCCCTCAATGACATTGAGTTTGACACCCATTTGCTACATCTACCTTTCTTTTATCAAGACTCAACCAATACTGACATTGAGTCATCAGACAAAGTCATTCTTATTCTAAGAATGAATCCCAATAGTATTTAATTTGAAAAAAAAAATACAAACTTAAGAAATTATTTTCTGCTTTTTTCCATGATTTTAACTAATAGCTTAAATTTGATTTTATACTACTTCTTCCCAACAATCACGTCCACTGGAAGAGCTCTATGGCAAAGTAACCACTACAGTAAATAATCAGAGGGGGAATAATGAGACTGTGAGAAATTAAAGCATAAAGTATGCTTGAAGAGCAGGTAAAATCTTCCAAAGACATATTGAGAGGATCCTTTAGGGAGTCGGGTATGGAGCTTGGTGGTAGTGGGTCCTGGGTAGGAAGTGGGCTAAGGAAACATTCCTGGCAGTGCATGTCAAACCTCTTAAGCTTTGCCTTGAGGGCTGGAGTTTTTTTTAGACAACAGATGATCCCTTCCCTTTCAAATAATCTTGATATAGGACTTCATAAAAAATGAACATTCAAAATTAGAAATCAATTAAGAACATGTACACTACATACCAGTTGAGACTGAAAATGATAAAATTGGCAGCTCTGGAAAGAAGGGAAACCAATATTTCATCATGTGGTTCTTTGTTTAAAAACCAGTTAATGGGGAAACTGTTTAAGTCAACTGCATCTGTAAAAGTGTCTTGAAACTGCCAAATAATGTTGAAGTCCTGCTATTACCCAAGAAATGGACAATTAACTTAAGTAATGAGAGGGTGCAGACTGAGGAAACCTCAGCTACAAACTGATATGGTATTTCGTAATCAAGTTAAGCCATGTAAAGAATAAGAAAATAAATGGAGACTATTACTTATATTTAGGTTTAGAAATAATTTAGGAGCACTGTTTGAAAAGTAGCTGCCTACATTTCAGTGTGAAGAAAATGATATTCATCAGCAGTTGTTAGGCATTTAAACTGACAAGGGCTTTTATTTATTATTTATGCTGATGGCATTTTGTTGTTTGGGACTAATGGTTAGGCTTGAGAGATGGAACCTTTTAGTTACAGTTATCTCAGTTATCTTGCCACATGGAAAGTGAAATACAACATGCCATAATGTTTGGACAGTTTTCTTCTGTACTGAGAATCATCATTCTATAAATTTTACTGCCAAGAGAGTAATTTTTAGTATTGCCAATTGTTTCTTGGGAATTTGGTTTGATGTTATATAGGAAATAGATGAAAGTAGTTCAAGAAGTATTTTTTGCCTTTATCATTTTTATTATCTTGTGTCTTTTATCATTCAAAATATGGAACTTAATGCAAAGTTTCATGATGACATTTTACAAATCCTGCTTCCATTCTGAAATTCCTCAAAGATATTTATAAATGAACCAAGTTAACTTCCTCTGCTGTACTGAGAGGAATTTCTGGTGCTTCACTCTCTGAGAAGAGGGCAGTTTAATATGTCTCATGCTTCCTTCTCCAAGTCTCTCACAAATCTGTTTGAATTCAATCCCTGATTATTGACACTGTAGTACAGAGAAAGTGAAGAGAATGCCAAAAAGTATTCAAACCTGAGCAATAGGAAACTGCATTTGTTTAGTGGTTTCCCAAATGTGTTTCATGAAAAACCTACTTTATGGTAAGCTAGAAAAAAAGTGGGATAGATAGCAGCAGCACCAGATGGATTTGCAACTGGCAGACAAACTGTACTCAATGAGTAGTCCTTAATGGGTCTAAGTCTACACGGAGGGAAGTAAGCAGTGGGGTGCCACTAGGTTCCGTCTTAGGCCTAGTGCTCTTCGATATGTTCATGAACAAGGTAGATGAGGCAATAGAAGGGGAACTTACCAAATTTGCAGATGTTACTAAGCTGGCAGGAATAGCAAACACCCAAGAAGATAAGCTCAAGATCCAGATGGATCTTGACAAACTAGGATACTGGGGCATATTTAAGAAAATGAAATTCAATGTAGAGAAAAGTAAAGTCCTACACTTAGGCATGAAAAACCAAAAGTCCACATATAGATTGGGTGAAACCAGGCTGTAACCATGAAAGGAATCGTGGAGTCTTAGTGGACAACCAGCTAAATATAAGCCAGCAGTGTGCCACGGCAGCCAAAAAAACCCAATGCAATACTAAGCTGCAGGAACAGAGGGATACAATCAAGATCAAGTGAGTTACTAATACTACTCTATAAAGCCTTTGTAAGACCACACCTAGAATACTGTAGCCAGTTTTGGTCATTACACTATATAAAAAGATGTTGAGATTCTAGAAAATTGTGCAAAGAAGAACAACCAAGATGATTAGGGGACTGGAGACTAAAATATGTGAGGAACCGCTACAGGAACTGGGCTTGGCTAGTCTAGTAAAGAGAAGGACCCAAGGAGACATGATAGCGGTCTTCCAATATTTGAAGGGCTGCCACAGAGAGGAAGGGGTCAAGCTATTTTCTAAAGTACCCAAAGGCCAGACAAGGAATAATGGATGGAAACTGATCAAGGAGAGATTCAACCTCAAAATAAGGAAAAATTTTCTGATAGTGAGAACAATCAACCAATGGAACAGTTTGCCTATGGAAGGTGTGGGAAGTTCATCACAGAAGACTTTCAAGAATAAATTGGACTGCCATTTGTCAGAAGTGCTGTTGAGTCTCCTGCTTGGGCAGGAGGTTGGACTAGATATGAATTACAAGGTTCCTTCCAACTCTGATTATCTGTTAAACTATGTGAGAGCAAGTTGAAACTTTAAAAAAAAACTCAAAAAAGCAATATGATTTGATGTGATACAAGCCAAGCCAAGCCAAGCCAAGCCCAAACTTCAAGCTTTAACATTTTTTCCAATTAAAAATCATGTGGCTTCTGAATGTAAAATTATAGCATGTGGATAACTTTGCAGAAGGAACTTCTTTACTTTTGACCATGGTTACATAAATCTGACTGACTAGAAATGCTAATTACCATTGACTTTGATTAGTACTTGGATGGTGGACTGGACCTTGCTGCACACACATGTATACTTGGCCCCTGCAAAGTATTGCTCTATGATGAAAAACTATTTGGATGTGTTCTTCAAAAAAAAAAAAAAAAGCTTCTTGGGATGATAAACTTGTAGGAATTTTCAGATTCATTCTTGCTTTATACCTATTCCATACCCTCAATATAGCATGGCAAATGAAATGATTATTGAAATCTATTGTTAGAAGGAAAATCCATCTGGTTCATTTCCAAGATCGGAGAAAGATGCTGGAAACAACATGGAGGCTGATTGGAAAGAAATTTTCCCTTTATTGATGAAGCAGAACCACCAACCAACTTCTTTTTCTGCCATTGTTTAAATGGTACATCAATTGTCAATATCAATATTGTCTGAAATGAAATAATAACCAAAGTAAAACATTCATCTTAATTATCAAAATTCTACCCAACTGTCACATTTGTAAATTGTCTCATCTGAATAAATGCCTCTCCTGGCTACCACATCATATAAATAAATTGAGAACTCTTTAACTTTCAGTAAAATTATAGCATAAACATCGTATGGGGTATTCACAATATTTTGCATCAAGTCCATTAGCAACATTTTATGAAAATCTGTATGCAGGTGAGAGAACAGAAAAACACCGAGGCTACTCTTTCAGCTGTTTGCTTTTCCTTCATTGAAATGGACAATAATAATTATTGACTAATGCTGCTTTTTATCTGATTGCTTTCCATATTATGTTTTAATGAACAATACCTTTGGCAACATTTATTGAGTTCCCCAACAGAATTTTATGGAGACTCTTTTCTTGTAAGTCTCATGATTACCAAAAGTTAGCTAGGAAAATATACCTGGAGATGATAGAAGAGACAGTACAAATAATAAATGAGGAATTTACTGTGATGAAGATGTAACAGTGATATGACATATTGCCTTGTAGAGAAACTTTGGTGAAAGCCTAAATAGTATCACTTAATCTAGTGTTAGCCATTCTTAGAAGCGCACATGCAAAGGAAAGCAATCTCTGGATTCTTTGAATGTAGCACAATACTGAGTCAGTGGATCTCCCACTTCTATGATTCCAGGACAGCTTCAAGATGTTTAGGGGAGTGGGGTGTGTTAGGAATATGAAACACCTAACAGGTATTTGGGTTAGAAATATATAAACCAGGATAAACATTTTAATACTGTTTCTTTAAGGGAATGCAAGAGCATGCAATTGGGTGTGGTTTCTCAAACGGACATAAGATGGAGCCAGAAACCTGGTTTGTCTTCGTCTGAGTCTCAGAAGAGAAGAGAGTGTATCTTTATTTCCTTCTGTTGGAAAATATTGCTATTGCTCCATTTTTCCTAATTGGCTGATATTAAGGCTAGGTCCCACTGGCCAACGGATGCAAAACGTATGCATAAAGGACACAGCGAATGAGCAAAATTTTGGGGGTGGCTCCATCTGTTGTCATCCGCTCCAAACAGTGGCAAAAATTTGCATAAACAGAATGGAAAAGAACGGAAAAGAACGGACATGGGTAGGATTTAGCAGGGATGTTAAACGGATGTTCATAGGAAGCCTAGCAGATGTATATTGGATGCAAACTGTTCACTGTGCATCTTTTCTATTTCCGTGCTACTAATGCTGTGTAGACATTCCGTGTACTTTTTGTTTCCTCCCTCTTTCTGTTTTCAGCTGCAATGGATGTGAGTTTCGAGGATGCCCAGAGGATGCAGAGAGGATACAGTGGACATTTAACGGATGATAAACAGACATAGAACGTTTGTTGCTCGGATGTCACAGATTTACATTGTACACTTCGGAAAGTTCATCCGTTCACAAAGTTTTGTGCAACTCAAAACTTCTTGGGCGGATGAAATCTCAGTGGACAGATGCTGGAGGGATAGAGCGTATTAAACACGTATGCAATGAGTACACAACGGATGCATCACATTTTCCATCAGATGGCAAGCTTTTTTTAACGTTTTACATCCTCTTTGCATCCGTTGGTGCAGTGGGACATGGGCTTTACTGTATTTAATGTAACTCTGATACTTAACTGTTTTTGACACTGGACTTTGTTACTGGAATATCCCTGGATTGAAAAACTGACTGATTAACCTGTGAATGACTTTTGGACTGCCTATTTTGAACTTTGCTTAAACCTTTCTGGAAGTAAAAACCTACATTCACTGGGCAGTGTATCTGTATACTGTGTGTATTATTCCAACACTACTCTCTATACGTCTCCCTGTATGCGCTCATTCTCCTAATAGGGAATTACCTCAACAGGGTGGCTTCCTTAGTATTCACCTCCCAATGAAAAGTGACCTCCTCACCCCAAATTTTAACCCAAAACTAACTTTGCAAGATCCCTATCCACCTTGTTGCTATTCTGTCCTTACAATCTTTGCCTCGAGAGCAGAGGTGGGATTCAAATTTTTTAACAACCAGTTCTGTGGGTGTGGCTTGTGTGGTGGGTGTGGCTTGGTGGTCATGTTATTGGCTGGGTGTGACCAACTCAATATCACAATAGCACACATCTGGGTATGACCAACTCAATATCACAATAGCACGCATCTCCTCGCCTGGCCTCTCATGACTGTGGGGTGTTGCAACAGTCATAAGTGTGAAAAATGGTCATAAATCACTTTTTTCAATGCCATTGTAACTTTGAATGGTCACTCCACACAAGCAAAGTACCAGCAAAGGAGGGCGGAAAAGTCCAGAGAAGTTCCAGAGACAGGAAGTCTAGTCCTGCCAAGAATGTAATAAGGGTTAACTGAGAGGCAGTTTCTGTAAGCAACACCAGAATGTTTCCTTCCTGCCTTCCTTCCAGGTTTAGGCCAGTAATTTCTTCTAACAACTAGTTCTCTGAACTGCTTAGAATGTTAACAACCGGTTCTAGTGAATAGGTGTGAACCTGTAGAATCCCACCTCTGCTCTAGAGTCCCTCTCTGGTGGAAACATTCTAGCAGAAGAGAAGGCATAACAACATTTGACAGCAGAAATGAACTCCTTTGAAAATATATGATTAGCCCTAAAGGGCAGAAGCAGTAATAACTTGCACTTCTACATTCAAGCACAGGCTATAATTCTTCAAATCTTGGTCTTCTCTGCAGCATCCAGCCTTTAGCCTACATAGTCTTCCCTTCACCCAAACACACAGACAAACAAAAGAAACATATCAAACAAGGAATTGCTGTTGAAGAACTTCCAGTATACCAAATATAACTAGAATGTCTTTGGAGATCTGAAAGTCGTGGCTCTGCTCCTTGGAATGCAGCTTATATATACTAAGAAAGAATCCAGAGAACAACAGCAAAGTTGATCAGAGGTTTGGAGGATGAAGCATATGATGAACATTTAAGAGAACAAAGTATGTGTAGCTTATTGAAGAAAAATTTGTAGTGGTGACATGATAGCTGCCTTCTAATACTTGAGTGGCTGACAAAGAGAAGAGGGGTTGAGTTATTTTCCAAAGCCTTTTTAGGGCAGAAATAATGGGTGGAAGATTATCGAATAGATATCTAACCTTCATATTGAACAACCATTTGTCCAAAATAATATAGGGTCTCCTTGCTTGAACAGGGGGTTGGACTAGAAGACCTTTAATGTCCCCTCCAGCTTCGTTATTCTACATTGTATTTCTGTGTCACTTTATGGCATGTCTGATTTTTGAAGAACAGGGAATACCTTCGACACTGAAATATAAGCAGACATGCACATGCACACACCCACACATCTTCATTTGGTCCCATGAATATTTCAAGGAATGTTTGCCAAATTTTTCTTCCATTCATAAAAGTGGGATTTGATAGATAGTTTGAATTATGCAAAGAAAAACAGAGCAAAACCAAGTAATGATGTCAGGTCTTTGGCCAGAGCTTAAAGATCTCCATGGTGGTAGATGGAGAGAGCATTATTTTCTCCAGTGGTACAGAAATGATATAAAATAATAGATTGTTTAAAGTGGATATAAGGTCTTTCCCATCACCTGACCCAAACCCTTTTCTCTCCTGCTCTCCTTTCTACAAAGTGTTTCCCCAGAAATGTTCTTCCTGTTCATTTCAAAGCTCTGCAATGCTTTCTGAATGTAAACAAGATCAGGCAGAATATCCCAATCTACTGTGGCATCCCTATTAGAAAAGAGTTTTCTTACTATCTTCAACACTTCTCTTGCCATACACAGACCAGTCTCACAATGTAGCCAAGAGCGCAGGAGCGAAAGTGATAGTCGTATTCCCTTTGGTGATGACATAGGCATTCCCTGTGAAAAGAAAAAGAGGAGACAGGCAAATAAAGAGTAAAGATACCTTGATATTTAGATGTGTTTGTTTTCTTCCAAGATACCATCTTATTTTACAGAATTGCTTGCAGGATTACTGCAACTTTAGGGAGTTCCCTCTAATCAAAGGAATCCATTTCTCCTGATCTCCCTGCAGCAGCCCAAATAAACTTGATATGAAGCTAAATTTGAAGCCTGGGTTAAAGTTTAATTGGTTGGTATGCACATATCAATTAAAATAGTAAGGAGGAAAAAAAAATCTGGTTTATACAACAGATCTTGCTGTGATATATTTATCTCAACTATTACTATAGATTCTTGCTTGGAAATAACCCAGAATTAGATGGCTGGCTCTACTGGGTTATTTTGGATAGAAATTTTGAGTGTGAGTTGTTAACTCCTTTGAACTTTGGATTCTGATTTTGCTCTTTATTTCTCTCTTCTATTAACATGATTTTTTTTTTATACATTACTGCTCTTCTTTACTCTTGAAAAGCTGTGGATATGAACCTCAGTCTGAGCCTGCATGAGGGACCCTCAGGATATCTCAGACTTCAGAAAAGCTTTAGATCTGATGACAAAGACACTCCACTCATTTATGGCTCTGAAAGCTAACTCCATGGGGTTGTTCACATAATAATGACATCAAATTTTTTGGATGGAGTATGTGTGGTTTTGTTTTGTCTATTAATTAAACCTTATGAGAAAGTAGATCAGAAGAAAAACCTTCCTGAATTCATGTCAAACCTCCATCAGTCAAGAAAGAAAAAGTTCAGCCATATTAATCAGGGGATGGAATTCTGGATGAGCAATAATATAGTTTAGAAGTAAGTGCTAAAAATCCTGCATTTTCACTACCATCCTTGCAGAAGAATGTGCTCCTTGGTGTATGTCTCAGTTACTCAAATGGCCAATTTTGCTTTGTTTGCAGTATTGTTAGGAATGTAAGTCATCTAACAGTTGGGTTGGAAAATATATAAACCAGGATAGACATTTTAATACCATTTCTTTAAGGGAATGTTAAAATTGTAATTGGGTGTGGTTCCTCAAATGGCCATAAGATGGAGCCAGAAACCTGGGTTGTTCTGTTCTGTTGTTGCTGAGTGTTGCCCTTCCTGCATATCCCTATTGACTGTTGCTGATCATAGTTCTTCTTGGATTTGATGTAAGTCTGTTACTGAATTGTTTTTGATACTGGACTTTGATATTTTGGATTATCCTTGGACTGAAAACTGACTGCTTTAACCATGAATGACTTGGACTGCTTGTTGAACTTTGCTTAAACGTTTATTGGAAATAAAAACTTACATTTTACTATACAGTGTATCTGTGTGCTGGTTGTGTGTTATTCTTCATCACTCTCACTACGTCTCCCTGTGTGCGCTCATTCTCCTAATGGGGAATTATCTCAACAAGTATCTTCCTCAGCTTACTGATTTCTGTCTAACTGAAGATTGAGGAAATATGTACCAGTATTGGAAATATTCCTGCAACCTTATTTGTTTTGATGAGTTGGAAGTCAAATTGAAAAGGAGGGAGGAGGGTTGGTTCTACTGTATAAGCTGTGCATAGAATCAGTGCTTGGCAATAGATGATTTCTGCTTCCTGAAATAACTGCTTTATTGAATATATCATATCAACATAGATGAACCTAAAAACAACTCTGGCTATTTCTTGCATAGGATAATTTGACCCTGTGCGCTTTTCTCTCAAATGAGAAATTGTTCAATAATGCTAATGATTTCTTAAGCTCTACAACACCAAAGTTGAAAGCTTTCAATACTCTTCCAATTTTATTTCATCCAAGTCTGTTTTGCTGCAGATGAATGAAGATGCTGAAGAGTTATCAAGTTTTCTTTAGTTCCTGCATTAAAGAAAACTGTTAAGTCAACAGACATCAGGCCCCTTACAAAGAAATTAATTAACCAATTCATTCATTCATTCATTCATTCATTCATTCATTCATTCATTCATT
>BLBF01000135.1:38543-52677 GCA_015471245.1 Laticauda colubrina
ATTCATTCATTCATTCATTCATTCATTCATTCATTCATTCATTCATTCATTTGATTGGCTTGGAAAGACAGGAAGAGAAAAACCAGAATTTCAGTGCCTTGAAGCCCTGATTTATATAAGGGTTTTAATTTCTAAGAAATAAAACAAGTCTCTTTGAAATCTGCAATTTTACAACAGAAAAGAAAAAAGTACAGGGAAGAGGCACAAGGGAGAGGTTCTTTTGGCTTCGTATTTCAATTCTTAGAAATGGAGATCTTGAACTATGAGAAACAAGGGGGGATGCCTGCAGAGCAGGAGGACTGGGACAAGGAGGAAGCCGCCTTTGGTGAACAATTAATTTTTTGTGGGGAGGGAAAAGGGGAGGGGAAAGAGAATGAAAAGTTTAAGATTTGAAAAAACAACCAAGAAAAGGAAGAGTATTTTGAAAAATGGGTGTGGTATTGAAAAGAAAACCAATAAGACTATTTTCAAATGTTCTTGAGATCTATAGCATAATCAAAATGCATCACTGCAAACTATTCTTCAGAACATGCAATCATTTTTTTTTCTGCAGTGAAGGTATTCATTTAGCCTTGTCAACTCCATGAGTATTTTGCACAGTTAGACAACAGGTGCCCAGTATATGGGGAGCTTACATTCTTCTCTCTGTGTTGATGAAGTGGATCAGAAAATCCAGTTCTTACTTTTTGCCTGAAGAGATAAGCAGGCTGCAAAAAACATAGAGGTCACCCCACTTTTCTCACAACACCATCCTATTGAAATTGCCATAGATGTCTGCAGTTTCTATGGGGATGCTTTGGGTTTAGTTCTTGGATTGAGAGTGTAACATGGTAGTTTGTAGCAATTTGATAAAAGAGCCATATGTTTTTTTCTAGATTGCCAGGTGTTTTCTGCTGCAAGGTGGCTGATGTTAGAAACAGATGCTGCCTCCAGAATGACTTAATGAAATACAATAACAGAAAAATAACAGAATAGCAGAGTTGGAAGTGATCTTGGAGGTCTTCTAGTGTAAATCTCTGCCCAAGCAGAACCTATTATTTGAGACAAGTGGCTGCCCAGTCTCTTTTTAAAAGCCTCCAGTGATGGAGGAATGCAGAACATGTGAAGGCAAGCCATTCCACTGGTTTAATTGTTCTAACTGTCACAAAATTTCTTCTTCGTTCTAGGTTGCTTCTCTCCTTCACTAGTTTCTAACCATTCCTGCTTCCCTTGTCTTCTGGTACTTTTGAAAATAGGTTAATCCCATCTTTTTTGTAGCAGCCCCTAAAATATTGAAACATTGTTACCCTGTCCTTTTTTTCACTAGATTACACATACCCAATTCTTGCAACTGTTCTTTATATGTTTTAGCTTCCAGTCCCCAAATCATTTTTCTGCTCTTGTCTGCACTCTTTCCAAGGTTTCAACATTATTTTCATATTGTGGTGATCAAAAGTAGACTCAGTATTCCAAGAGTGGTCTTACCAAGATCTTATAAAGTGGTATTGTTCCGTTCGGAAATAAGTTGCGTGAGACCGGGTTCCAACAACAACAGTTTTATTTTAACAAGTAAGGCAATGATAACGGAACAACAGCCCAAGCCGCAGCAGCCCTTCTTATAGTGGCTTGCTCGTGGCTTGTGGCCAATGACAGTACTTTGAGTGTTCCTGCCATCAGGCAGGCCAATCGGATTGGTTCCCTAATAACCAATCCGAGAAAGGCCTTCTTGGCCAATCAGATTAAGGCACTTGAAGCCAACCAAGTTCCATACACAACACCCCTCCCCCCTTGGTTTCGTCCAATATGCGTCACGTAGTCATGCAGGTAGGTGGGCTTTTTCGAGTCCTGGTTGACCTGCGCAGCTCAGTCTCAGCGTGGTCTTCAAGCGGTTCGGATGGGATCGCTTTCTCTCTGTGCCTTCTCCATGGAACCTCCTGGAAGGGTGAGTCAGCCTTGCCGCTCCCGCCTGAGTTTCTTGGGCCGGTTGAGATGGCTCCACCGCTCCCTCCTGGTTCATCTGGGTTGGTCGAGCTGGCCTGGCTGTCTCTTTCCAGGAAGGCCTCGCTTCGTTCTCCTGCTCCCAGACTTCTCTCTTGGAGTTCATCTAATTGTGAGTGCTCTTTTTGATTTGTTTGGGAGTCTTTGTGTAGTGTTTGTTGTCGTGTTATGGGAGGTTCGTCTCTCCCTTTTTTATTATTTTGTATTTTCCCTTCCTCCTCATCTGTTTTTGGTTCATTTATTATTTTTGGCGCTGGTGTGGTGTTGCGTTCTAGGGTGCGAGAACGAAGCTGGTCGATGTGCTGATTCCATTCTCTTCCGTCATCTAATACTAGTTGGTAAGACTGGGGGCCTGTGATTTGGGT
The DNA here is from genome assembly GCA_015471245.1 of Laticauda colubrina. Taxonomy (NCBI): domain Eukaryota; kingdom Metazoa; phylum Chordata; class Lepidosauria; order Squamata; family Elapidae; genus Laticauda; species Laticauda colubrina. The sequence continues at coordinate 40,886 of BLBF01000135.1, forward strand.
GATTGTGGCTGGAAGCCATAATGGGTCCCCGGTAAGGTTTTTTGCATAAACCAGGTCACCTATCTCGAATGCGCGGTATTTGCTGGAACAGTCAGGGGGTTTATCCCAGGTATAAGTGGGGTGCAGTCTGTTAAGGTAGGAATGCAATTTCCTACCCATTAAGGGTTCTGCTGGGCTCTTGTTGGTTGTGCTGCTGGGGGTAATATGTTGCATGGTTAATAATCAGTTTAGCTTTTCTTGCACGTCCCCCTTGTCCATTCTTTCTAGGCCCTCCTTAATGTATCGAACCATGCGTTCAGCCCTGCCATTTGCAGCCGGATGAGCCAGCGCTGTCAAGGCGTGTCGGATGCCCTGTGCAGCTAAATACTGCTCAAATGCTAACGTGGTAAACTGGGGCCCATTGTCCAACACCAATACATCAGGCAGTCCATGCGTGGCAAAAAGTTTGTCTAACTGCTTCATCACTGCCTCGGTGGTCATGGAAGCCATAAGTATGACTTCTAACCAGTTCGAGTAGGCGTCCATGAGTATCAAAAAGGTGTTGCCTTTTGTTGGCCCAGCAAAGTCAATATGCAGTCTCGACCATGGGCCCCAGGGAGTTTCCCATTCCCTGGCTGGTGCCTGTGGGGGGGTAGACCTTGATTTTTGGCAGTCATGGCATGTAGCCACCCAACGTTCAATGTCTTTGTTCAGCCTTGGCCACCAGACGTAACTCCTGGAGTTACGTCTGTGCCTCTGCAGTAGTAGGGTCAACGGGTAGCTGTTGGTATGCTTGTGCGAGATCAAGCTTCACAAAAATTTTTCCTCCCCCTAGGGAGTGCAATAAGTGTTGCACTACCAGCACTGGGTATGCTCTTTGTTGGAGTGCATGATTTAGGATTGCCTTATAGTCTCCACAGGTGCAACTGACCCATCTGGTTTGACAGGGGTCATGATGGGTGTTTCCACCTGGCATGGTCAATTGGCTCTAACACCCTTTGTGCTATTAGTTTGTTTAGTTGTTTGTCAATTTTTGGTTTTAAGGCAAAAGGGACGCGTCTGACTTTGAGCCGGATGGGGACTATTTTCGGGTCTAGGCTAAACAAAATTGGGGTCCCCTTGTACTTGCCTAGGGTCCCATCGAATACATCCCAGAACTCTTGTAACAGGCTCTCTTCCCAGTTGGCTGCAATGATGCTGTTGATCCCAGTCATCCCAATTCCCAGGGGCACGAACCATTTGATTCCTAGCAGGCTAGGGTGATCATGGTCGATGATGGTCAGAGGCAAAATTTCGGCATGATTTTTAAATTTGACGAGGAAATGTCCAAGGCCCACTTCCGGGATTCGATTTCCCTGGTAGTCCTTTAAGATCAGTTTTTGTTTTTCTAGTTCTTTTTGTTTGATGTTCGGTATCAGGCATTGGATGGTGTTCCAAGATACCATGGATAAAAAGGATCCGGAGTCGACTTCCATCTCACAGAGCTTCCCTTCGATGTTCACCTCTATCTGGACCTTTTTCACGTTTGCTGTCCTGGCATTTCCAATTGTTACTGTCTGGTGCATTTCCACTCTGTCGCTCGTTCTTTTACTTCTACTATCTTGGTTACATCTGCTTCCGGGTTGTCTCTCTTCATGTCTGGGGGGGTGGGGTGCTGCTGCGTCTTTTAGGACTATAGCTCTTTTTGTTTCGGCAGACCCTTTCAATGTGCCCCCATTTGTTACAAGCTCTGCAGATTGCGTCTAGGAACCTGCATTCAGATCGCGGGTGGTTGCCTCCGCATCCAGCACATTGGAATTCCCGCATGCTTCTTCTTTTTTCCAGCCATTTCTTGTCTGATTGAAGTCTTTGGACATCTTCATTATCGTCATCAGTGTCGCTCGGGGAGTCGAGATCTTCATAGTGGGTGGTCACTGTGGGCTGTTTCTTGCTTCCCTCTGCCTTCTTTTCTCTGGTTTGATTTGGCGGATCTGGAATTGAGCTCATTTGGTGCATAGTGGCTGTGGATTTCTTTGCTGCTTTGGTGGCAGTGGCTTCTGCAATGGCCTCAGCCACATTGATGTTCGGTCTATTTAGCAGCTTACTCTGAAGTATAGCATCCTTCAACCCGAGGACCACGCAGTCCCTCATGGCCTCATCCATGTTCTGGAACTCACAGGCTCCTCTGATGTGTCTCAGGGCTGCTACAAAATCTCCAACGGTCTCATCTTCTTTTTGGTCTCTTTTGTAGAATTCATGCCTTTTTATCAAGTTGGAAGCCACTGGTGCGTAATGTGCTCGGAGCATTCTGTTCAGCTTGGGCCAAGTCATCTGTTTAACGTCTCTTGGTTTGGCTAGCGCTTTTGCCATTTTAAAAATGGTTGGTCCGCAGTATATAAGGAAGACAGCCCTCTTCCTTTGATCAGATATCTCCTGCAGTTCGTTGCTTTCTAAAAACATTAGAAAGCGATCAATATAAGACTCCCAATCCTCCTGATCAGGATTGAATGGTGCGGGTGCCGCGTTGTTACTGGCCATCTCTTTTGCTCGGTTCTGATTGCCACATGCTTCGGTCTCGCTCTTCTGCGATGATCCCACCTTCGTCGCCAGTGTTCTGTTTGGAAATAAGTTGCGTGAGACCAGGTTCCAACAACAACTCTTTTATTTTAACAAGTAAGGCAATGGTAACGGAACAAATGGAAAATCTCCTAGAATGCATTCAGGTCAATATAAAAGAAAAAAAGTCCATATAAAAGAAAAAAGAATGACATGTCCATAGATGCATATTATAGGCCACCCAATCAAGCAGAAAAATTGATGTCCAAAGCAAGAGTGATCTTGATTTTATCCCTCTATTACTTCACGCTAGGATTTCATTGAACTGAGAAGTGCTGGACTTTCAGACCTAAACCTTTTCTTTGGAATACAATTGCAAGCATTGCCCAGTCCTGCTGATCAACCTCTGATGCAGCCACTCTAATAAGGTCATTGTTTAACTGAATTTAATTTTTTTTCTATTCAACAAATTGATGGCTCTCTCTGTGCTCCCTCTAAATCTAACTTTCATTTCCTAATGACAAAGGAAGTATAGGGAAATAGAAATATCAGGACCCATATTTCAGAAGACATTATATACAGGAGTCTTTGTGGTTAAATTGGGAGAAGATAAAAAAACAATGTTATTTGAAAATTCCAGTTTGGTTATCGACTATTGAAGCATTTTCCTATCCTATGATCTATAAAAAGGAACAAACAGTTAGATATGGGGAATTGTTGGATGAAAAGGGTGGACTTAAATCGATCCAAAACTTAGAGGAACAAGGTATAAGGATGAATTGGTTTTCATATGCGCAAATACACTCAAGATATGATGAAGATTTTAAAACGGAAGGATTCTATGATAAACAGACTGATTTAGATAAGATATTGATGGGTACTGATGAGAAAGTGATTAAAAAATTATATGGTTATTTATTGGGAATTAAGTTAGAGGAAGAACAAGTTAAAGAAACTATGATTGCTTGAGGGAAGAATTTTGGATATGGGATTGATTTAGAAAAATGGCAAAAATTGTGGTCTCAAAACTATAAAATGACAATGTCAATAGCATATAAAGAAAACTTGTATAAGATGTTTTACAGGTGGCACTTCCCCCCGACAAGAATAGCAAGAATGTTCAAGAACAAATCTGAAAAATGTTGGAAATGTCATCAGATACCTGGTTCATATTATCATATGTGGTGGACTTGTGAGGATGCTAGAAAATATTGGACTAAAATTCACATGTGGTTGGAAAAAATGACAAAGAAACACATAGACTTGAAACCAGAGATCTTTTTATTGGGAATTTTACCTGATACATATAATAAAGATTTGAAATATTTGATTGTAAATGTATTAACAGCGGCTAGGATTGTATTTGCTAAAAATTGGAAGAATGAGAAAATACCATTACAGGAAGAAATTATTAAGAAAATATTGGAATGTGCTGAGATGAGTAGATTGACATTTGAAATTAGAGAGCAAGAAGATAAACAATTTTATGAAATTTGGGATCTTTTTTATCAATGGCTAGATGATAAAATACGATAATAGAACATTAATACTATATCTATAAAGGGTTTTTAGGATTGATTTGTTATGATTATATGATTTGTTATAGAATAAACTGTTTAAAGTATTGTTATCTCACAAAGCATGAATGATTAAAAGTATAGTCAAAAAAAAAATTTCTTTTTTTTAGTAATATTAGGATATGGATTGACAATATGAATTGTTATGCAATATAACTGTAACTGAGACTACAAAATGAATGCACAAAACCGATGAACCAACCGACACACCGGAAGTATATATGAGAGCAGATGTTTTTAATGTTTTGTATGTCATCTGTGTTTGTAGAAAATTAATAAAATTCTTTTCAAAAAAAAAAGAAATATCAGGACCCATGAAAGCATGGTTCTAGGCTACAAGTTAGCAGTTGGAATTCCACAAAAATGTATTAATTTAAATTTTTATATAACTATCCACGTGTCAGACAACTTTGGGCAGCTCCTAATAAAATCATTTTTAAAACTAACATATACTCAGTTAAAACATAAACCAATATGGTGCATTTCTTTCAAAATGTTTAACTGAAATGAATACATTCCGTTGTATTTGTTTTTCTTCTATCATGTCTCCTACTTGCTCTCTGAAATGAAAGTAATCATATGAAGTGAGGAATTATATGAAAGTTTATTCTGTAATTTTCTGAAAGAATTTTTGTTTTTGGTCTAAGTTTATCATGGTTTAAGAGATAATTCATCCCCCCCCCTTTCCTTGTATAATACTCAATTTTCTTTGTTTTGTGGACAAGTGTTCTGGATTCTAATTTGCAAAAGGAAAGAATAGGATAGAAAGAGATCTCAAACACACTATAGAGAGAACTTGAGAAGGGTCCCATGGATGAAAGTTTTAAAGGGCAAATCAACTCAAGAAGCTTGGGACACTTTTAGATGATAAAAGCCTAGTCCAGTTCAATACTTCTAAAAAAGAAAAGCAAGAAAAGCAAGAAAAAAGCCCAGCATGGTTGCACAAAGAACTCTCACACCAATAGAGGAAAAAAGAACAAGAGCAAAAAATGGAAAGATGTTCAGAAAGCTACTGTATGTACTTATATACTGTAGCAACAGGCTTAGTTACTTGGATCATCAGGAATAGTAGGTTGTAAGAATTTCTCCCTCTTCCATTGGACTCTTTTATTCAGCTGAATGAGAATTGGTAGAGGAGATAGGAGAATCTCCTTTCTCCTCCCTGCTTGTGATAGAATTGCTCTTAGAAAGGATTCTGCCTTGAGTGGACCCCCTCCCCTCCCAGTGTTGCCTCAGGCCCTCATGAAAAATGAACATGTAAAAACAGAAGTGAATCAATAATACATATAGTGAATATTAGTAGATCAGTAAGACTAAAGTGGCAAAACTTGCAGCTCTGAAAAGAAAGCAATTGTTTAATAATACAGTTCTTTGCTCAAGAACCACAAGAAACAGGTGAAGGCCATAAATATTTCTATTTGTGCCTTGAAGTCTAGAAAAAATGTTGAGCTCCTGGTATTATGCCAGAAACAGTGAATTATCTTGTGTAATGAGTGTGTGCAGGGAGGGAAATGAAGACATCTCAGGGACAAACTGACATGTTATTTAGCAATAACGTGAAATAATTATGACTTGGTTTTGCAGTTATGCAGTCACCTAATCTTTGATCCAAACTAAACATGATAATTCATCTTTTATGTCAAAACATAATTGCTGACTTCCAGCTGAGGGAAATATGTATTTATCTGTTGTAGCAACAAACTAGGTTACCTGAATCATCAGAAAGATTCAGGAACTTTAGGATTCAACACTCTTCCCATGGACTCTTTTATTTAAAAGAATACGAACTGATAGAGGAAATGTAAAATCCACATTTTGAGGTGTTTTAGACTATTCCATCTTCCTTGAACTCCATGCTGCGATAGGACTGAGAAATTTGAGAAAAGACATGAGGGATGAGGATAAAAGTGGAAAAGGGAAACCTAGATGAAATACTAGTTCAGTAATTTCTGTGTTACATGTATCCTGCATAGTTTGTAAAAAATGGTGCAGAAAAAGGCAAATAAAGAATGGATATGAGTAAACTATTGGTCCTAGGCTTACACTGGCAATTTCTCTTTGTATTTTAATAATTGTTTTCAGTGAAGTCTGATTCATAGCTGAGATTTTAACCCTTTAGGAGATTATTTGTGCCACAAATTAAATATTTACATCCTCTTATAACAGGGGTGTTAAACTCAAGGCCCAGGGGCCAGATCCAGCCTATAGAGTGATCTGGCCTGTGGGGCCATCCTGGATACAGTGAAGGAATAGCCCATGGTGCCTTTGCCAGTGAAAACAGAGCTCCAGGATCCATTTTCATCCACAATTGCCTCCTGCAGATCTCTGCCAGGAAAAATGGAGCTCAGGGAAGCTTCATGTGCCGCCTCCCCAACTCTGTTTTTGCTGACAGTGGGTTGCAGGAGGCAGTCTCAGCCAAAAAGAGAGCTCAGGAGCCCATTTTTGCTGCCCGAGTGTTCAGACCACCACAGCCGCCTCCAACACGAGTGACCTTAAGCTGGTTATACCACCATAGCAAAGCACACCCTGCTCTCTGATGTGCCCTCAATGACATCAAGTTTGATACAACTGCCTTATAAACCTAAACACTGTAATAAAGAAGAGGAAGAAAGCTAGTGAATTTGAGGGGGGATTAGAATTAGTGAATTAGAGGGGGGGTTAGAGGGAAAGCTAGTGAATTCAAGGGGGGATTAGGGGGGATTAGAACTAGAACTCACTTTCCAGATTTGTAGCCTTTTGCTTTAACCACTAGACCAAACTGTCTGTTTATTGTGCCTTTTATTCAAAGGGAACTGATTTTGCTGAAAAATTGGTAAACTAAAACTCAAATGAACCAAATCAAGGAAAATAAGCTACGACAACAAAATCCCCAGTTATGTTCTATCGAAAATAGTGAGGCCCTCCTGGATCTCTGGTTTTAATTCAAAAGAAACAATGGCATATTTTTCAAACATTTGCCGGCTCGTGTTGTCAATAGTCCACATAGTTAAAAGCAATTTTTTAAAAGTAAAACAAAAAGATGTTCAAGATTATCCTGCTTTATCCTCTATTAAATATTTCCTGCTACTTCAGCTAAGAAGGATCTCATGGGGCCATTCTTTTTATTACTCATTTTCCATCTTTGTTTTTTTTCAGTGGTGAGAAAAATATGGTTTTACACTAACTGTAAGAAGGATTTCGGACTCCTAGTGGACAGCCACTTACATATGAGCCAGCTGTGTGCTACAGCTGCTATAGAGATCCCCAAAAGCCAAGCCTGCATCAACAGAGCTATTTTATCGAACTCATGTGAAATGTTTGTACTGCTTTATGCTGCTTTTCTAAAGCCCATGTCACACTGCACCAATGGATGGAAAGAGGATGTAAAATGGAGAGAAACACTTGCCATCCGTTGGTTAACGCGATTTATCCGTTCTGTACTCACTGCCTCCGTTTTTCATCCTCTCTATCCATCCAGCATCCATCGACTGAGGTTCCATCCGCTCAAAAAGTTTTGAGCTGGTCAAAACTTTTTGAGCGGAAAATGTATCCAACACGTCCGTTCTGCATCCGCAACGCATACGGGGAACATACGTTCTACATCCGTCACCATCGGTTAAGTGTCCGCTATATCTGCTAGGCACTGCTGAACATCCGCGCAACTTGCATCCGCTCGAGCAGAAAACGGACACAGGGAGGAAGCAAAATGGACGTGGAACAGACGCGCAGCATCAGTAGCACGGACGGAGAAAGGATGAAAGCGTATGCAGCTCGAATACAAAGCATTAAAACAGAAAAAACGTTCACAGAGGGGACCTATCTCAGATATTTAGGATGTCTGCAGGATGTCTAGAGGATTCAAAAGGACTTTTAGTGGAAAACATATATTTCCTATAAAAAGGGGGAGGAACTCACCTGGATCTCACTTTCAGTCCAGCAGCCCTGCTGTGCAGACTTCTGCAGCCTTCATCTGGCTCTTGCTCTTCCACAGCATCCAGTCATCTCCACCATGGATCATCACATGCTCCTTTTGATAGCCACCATCATTCTACAACAGTGAGAAGCCATCTACAGGCTCTTTCAACTGTTCTACGGGAAGAAAAGGAGGTGGCCAAGAAGTGTCTGGGTCCGAAGATGGATCAGGAGAAGAGCAGAGTACGGACTGTACAACAAGCTGATGGTGGAGCTGAGGAATGAAGACACTCATGCATTCCAGAACTTCATGAGGATGCCTCCAGCCATGTTTGATGAAGTTGTGGAGCAGCTGAGACCCAGGTTGACCAAGGCAAACACCAACTTCCGGCCCAGCCTGGACTGGGCCGGCCCAGCCTGGACTGGCACTGACACTGCGCCACCTGGCCTCAGGGACCACCTACAGGAGCATGCAGTACGGCTGGAGGGTGCCACACAACATCATCAGCATTGTGATCAGAGAAGTGGTGCAGGCCATCATCGAAGAATACCTGGAGGAGCTCCTCCAGTGTCCCACCACAGAAGAAGGCTGGAAGAAAGTTGCAGAGCAGTGGTATCAGAAGTGGAACTTCCCCCACAACATTGGAGTCATAGATGGGAAGCATGTGGCCTGCAAAGCTCCAGCCACCTCAGGGTCCACTTATTACAACTACAAGGGCTTCTTCAGCATCATCCTCTTCGCCATGGTCGATGCTGACTACAAGTTCATGTACATCGATGCTTCAGGCAATGGGTCAGCTTCAGATGCCCAGTTATACAACGCCAGTGACCTCAAGGAGGGGCTGGAACGCAACCTCATCATGGGCTTCCCAGATCCAGACCCCCTGCCCAACAACACGCAAGATGTGCCCTACTTCATCGTGGGGGAAGACGCCTTCTCCCTCACAATCTACCTCATGAAACCCTACAGTTCCAGACTCTGCACCCGTGAAGAGAGGATCTTCAAATACAGGCTGTCCAGGGCAAGGCGGGTGATGGAGAACGTCTTTGGCATCCTGGCCAACAGGTTCCAGGTACTTCTCACCACCATGCAGCATCATCCAGGGACCGTGAGGAGGATCGTGGAAGCTTGTTGCATCCTGCACAATCTCAGGCGCACCTGCTACCCAGTCTTGCAGAACAGGCTCGTGGACCTTCAACAAGGCAATGGGGACATGGAGCCTGGGGAATGGAGGCAAGGGCGAAACCTGACAGACACTGTGGATGTGCAAGGCCCCAACAGAGCCTCACGTGAAGGGAAGAAGCAGCGCAACCTCCTGAAACACTGGTGCAACTCCACAGCTGGAGCAGTGGAGTGGCAAGACAGGATGATAGATGGCTAATGGATGCTTCCTTCAGCCTGTCTCATCACACTGATGAGATTGGGCCATGTATGTTGGGTGGGCCTACAAGGAACAGGGCATTTAATAAAGAGTTGTGTTTATGTTGAAATGTATGCATCAATGATTACATTGTTATTGATAATAAAGGGCCAAAGGTGTGGCACCAGGGAAGGTGGACCATACAGTCCCACTATGCTTGCACTGAAGGTTTATCTATCCCACAGCTATCCTTACCTATCCCAAAGGTATCCCTGCCCATCCCACAGCTATTACCCATTCCAAAGGTATCTCTGCCCAACCCACAGCTATTACCCACCCCAATGGTATCCCTGCCCATCCCACTGCTATCCTTACCCATCCCACAAGCATGCAAAGGCTTAAACCATTTCTAAAAGTTTCCACCAAGACTTTATTTACAAAAATAAATGAAGCAAGTGTGTGAAGCAAAGATAATATTTATTAATAACAAACTGTAAAAGCAAAATGACCTAAGTCAAGTGTCCAAACCAAAAATAAAGTCAACAGGTAGCAACCCAGTCTCTGGCACACTTCTCAGTCAGTCTGAGGCATTCCCATGGTCTCAGGGGTGAAGGGACCAGGTGTTGTGGAGGTGGCTGCTGCTGGAGTGCTGGTCTGAGGCGCCATTGGGGTGCCTGGCCCCGAGAGGACAACAGGGGACGGTGTGTGGAGGAAGTTCTCAGAGAGTTGGCTAAGCCCCGTGATGTTGAGAGCCCCTTCCCTCATGACATGGAGTGTCAGCCCCAATACCGATGACAGATGTTCTGAGGCCGGGTTTGGCTGTGGGGTGGAGGAAGGAGCAGTGTAGTGGGTATGTCTGGTCTGCAGCTGAGCGAGGTGAGGCGTCGGTGGCATCGGCGGTGTGGGTGGCATCTGTGGCGTGGGTGGCATTTGTGACGTGCCTGGCATCGGTGGCGTGGGTGGCATCGGTGGCATCAGTGGCACCGGTGGCATCCAATGTACCTGTGCCTGCACTTGGAAGGGCTGCCTGTGCTGCTGGACCTCATGGTAGCTGTAGCCTTGGTAAGTGAGGGCCTGTGGAAAGCCTTGGAAGGGCAGTGACATCACCTGGTTTGGAGGAGCAGGCCTGGACTGGGTGGGAGCAGGTTCAGCTTCGTTTGGAGGGTTGTGAAGAAGATCGGTGATCCTCTCCTTTACCACCTGGTACTTTGGTTCCGACATGTTCATGAGGGTCTGGTTGACGAAGGTGAGGAAGGGCTTGCAGTTGGAGGATGGGGCGTCGGTGTGTTCCAGCTGAGAGAGGAGATCTATGCTGCTTCTGATGGTGTGTCTTATCTCCAGCAGGACAGTGTGGCTCTGCCCCTCCTGTCTGGCTTTCTGCCTTTCTGTGGAGGTGGAGCTGGGGGTGGATGCCGGTTGGCCTGTGGTGGAAGTGCCCTCTCCTTTCTCCCACTGTGTCAGGGGGTTCTCCACGCACCCCACCACGGGTATTACAGCTGTCGGGGGGTTCTCTGTCGTGGGACGCTCCACAGATACCTGCCTGGACACAGGAGCTGACTCTTGGCCAGAAGAGGACTCACCCTCCAAGAAGCTGCACTTGGCCATCACGTTGGTCTCTCAGTCCGTCAGCTTGACCGTGGCCTGGCCAAATTTCTTGAGGTACAGCTTCCCGTACCAGGTGTGCATGTGCTTCCACCAGCTGAGGAGCACCTCCGAAGTGTAGCCCAGGCTCTCCGCCTTCTCTCTCCAAGCAGCCTGCTTTCTTTTGGCGTCTCTATAGAGCCTGTGTCCCTTCTGCCAAAGATATTTATTCTCCCTCAGCCATTCCAGCACCTCCTCCTCATATTCCTCTTCTATGGTGTATTGCCTCCTCTCCCGTTCACACGTCTGCCTCTTCCTCCCTCTGGCAGGGCCATATGGGCCCTCATCAGAGGGGCTTCGAGGTTGTAGGGGCTGCTCCACCACACCACCACCAGCAGGAGCAGCAGCAACAACAACAGTAGCAGCAAAAGCAGGACCAGCAGGACCAGCAGGACCAGCAGGACCACCACCACCACCAGCAGCAGCAGCAGCAGGACCAGGAGCACCAGCAGCACCAGCAGGACCAGCAGCACCAGCAGGACCATAAGGATCAGGAGCACCAGCAGGACCAGCAGCACCAGGAGGACCAGGAGCACCAGCAGGACCAGGAGCAGCACCAGCAGAGTAAGCCCTAGCAGAAGCCCCAGCACCAGGAGCAGTGCCAGCAGAGTAAGCACCAGCAGAAGCAGCAGCACCAGGAGCAGCACCAGCAGAGTAAGCACCAGCAGAAGCACCAGCACCAGGAGCAGTGCCAACAGAGTAAGCACCAGTAGAGGCACCAGCACCAGGAGCAGTACCAGCAGAGTAAGCACCAGCCGAGGCACCAGCATCAGGAGCAGCTTCAGCAGAATAAGCAACAGCAGAAGCA
>BLBF01000135.1:52687-87975 GCA_015471245.1 Laticauda colubrina
CACCAGCATCAGGAGCAGCTTCAGCAGAATAAGCAACAGCAGAAGCAGCAGCTCCAGGAGCAGTGCCAGCAGAGTAATCACCAGGAGAAGCCCCAGCACCAGGAGCAGCGCCAACATAGTAAGCACCAGCAGAAGCACCAGCACCAGGAGCAGTGCCAGCAGAGTAAGCACCAGCAGAGGCACCAGCACCAGGAGCAGTGCCAGCAGAGTAAGCAGTAGCAGAAGCACCAGCGCCAGGAGCAGCGCCAGCAGAAGCTCCAGCACCAGAAGAGCGAGCCTGAGCAGCAGAAGCCGCAGCAGAAGCAGAGTCTGGGCCATGGGGTGGGATGGTGGCCCTGTCCCTCTTGCCAGGGCTGGCAGCAGATGGCAGAGGCTTTCTCTACTTCCCCATGGTTGTTGGGTTGTTGGCTTGTTGGCTGTCTGGAGCTGTGTCTGGCAGCAGGTCTTTCCTCTGAATGGTGACCTGCTTGCAAGCTGCTTCCCTTTATATCCGTGGGGCTTACACAATGCATCCTCCCCGCATGCTCAGTGAACGCTGTGCATCCGCTAGGCTTCCTCTAGGCATCCGCTAGGCTTCCTCTAGGCATCCGCTCGGCTTCCGCTCTGCATCCGCTCTGCATCCATTCTTTCCGTTGCACGTCTACTTCCCTGTGCTCTCCCAGAAGCCCTGCGAATGTGCCATCCACTCCCATCCGCTTCCATCTGCTAGGCTTCTGTGGAGCATCTGCTTTCCATCTGCCCTACGTCCTCACCCCGTCCATTCCTTTCCGTTGTTGTCTGCTCTCTTTTTTGCAAATTTGGGGCACTTTTGAGAGCAGATAACAATGGATGGAACATTTTGCTCGTCTGCTGTGTCCTTTTTACAAACGTTTTGCATCCATCGGCCAGTGTGACAGGGCCTTTAAAGAACAACAACACTTGGAACACTGTATCCAGTTTTGGTTGTCATTATCAAAACTTTAGAAAGGGTACAATCAGGAGTGGGATTCTTCTGTTTTGGACCGGTTTGGTAGACCTGGTTGTTTTGATTTTCGGTAGTTTAGAAAACCAGTAAGGCCCCTCTCTGCTCGCTTCTCCGCTCCCTGTTCAGTCAGTCCTTATCGCACACCTGTGACATTGCATGCATGTGTGACAATCACTGACTGCATTCTTCCTTCACCTTCCCCTCCCCTCCCTGCCCTTCCTTATCTTGGCCATATGCCATCACTGCCTGAAGTCTGCCTTCTCCCATCTATCTGCCCACCAGCCATTGCTGTCTTCCTTCCACCATCTGATCTGCGATCTCCCTAAGTGAGTGAGGCTCTGCAAGCCCTGGTTGCCTACATGCCACTACTGCTTCCAGTCCCAATTGAGTCCTGACTCCTGGGCCAGACTAGGCTGCCATGACTGTGGTACCGCTGCCACCATTGCCCTTTCTACCACTGCTGCTGCAAGCCACAGTCAACTCCTGATTCCAGTCCCAGGCCACCACTGCCATGGCACCATCACCCTCAGTGCTTGTGGCCTAGCTACCTTCCTGCCCAACCATCCCTGTCTGCTTGCCTAATTAGCCACCAGCGCCGCAGCTCCATCCCATGTGGCATTCACGGCCAGCAAGCTTCCCCTTCAATTGTCCCCTTTTGGCTTGCTTAGCCACTAATGCCATGGCTCCATCCCATGCAGAACTCACAGCCTAGCCAGGTTCCCCCCCCCACTGTCCCCAGTCTCCAGTTTGCCTGGCTTGCTGGTGGCAGAGAGGAAGGCAAGCCAGTGATGATCCATCACCACTCACGTCCCCACCAGCCTGCATCTTGGCTCTTCCTGGATTCTCTGCAGCTTCTGGGCCTTGCCTGCTAGTGGTGGGGGTGGGGTGTTTGGAACCAGGAAGCATGATGCTATGCTGCTGCTTCACTCCTTTACCTGCTTCCCCTTCCCTCTGCTTCCCGCCAGCCTGTGTACTTTGGCTGAACTGTGCGCCATAGCTGTGATGATCCAGGATGGGATACAAAATAAACAAAGTCACAAAAACAGGTGAAGCCCCTTTTATTCCTTCAACTCAAATTCAAAGCTCCAAATATCCATGACTGGAGACAAAAAAAACTCCCCACACAAACAGTTATAAAAAGGAGGAAATGCCGTTTAAACCAAAAATACCGATAAATTATAAATAGCAAAAACAACACAAATTACAGTGAAGCAATTAAGAGAACCAGGCAAGGTAAGGGCTTGAAGACGTCCACAGATATTGGAATACACACGGGGAAGGATGACAAACTCAGATAGGAATGGAGAGACTTGAGATATTTTCACACTTTGTTTCCAACACTGGCCCATACACATGTCTGTCCTTTTAAACAGTTCTCACAGCTGCAGCCCATAAAGAGGGTCAAAGCCCTTTCCTCCCCTATAGACCATGCCATTCACATCTCTCCCTTATCCTCTCCTCCCTGTGTGCCCGAGGATGGAGAGGGGATGGGCCTGGTTTTCCTCTGACTGCCCAGCCAGCTTATGCTCTTCCCCAGCTTCCTTCACAACCTACGGAGCCACACTTCCACTCTTTGTCAGCTGTTCCTCTTCTCTCTCAGAGTCAGACTCCACCAGGGGCATGACATCTCATATATAAAATATTCAAAACAAACAAAACGTTTGTATCTGGGATGTATCTCATATATTTTGGATGTCTGGAGTATGTCCAGAGTATGTGGAAGGACACCTAGCGGACAATCGATATTTCCTATTAAAAGGGGGAAAAAATCATCTGGATCTCAGTATGAGTCCAGCAGCCGTGGTGTACAGACCTCTTCACCCTTGGTCTTGGTCTTCAACATCATCAATTGTTCTTCACCGTGGATGATGACACAGTCCGTATGGTAGCTGCGCTCATTCATCACCAGAACCAAAACCTGTTCAGACTGTTTCAACTTTTATACAGAAGGAGAAGAAGGAGACGTCCAAGAGCTGTGTAGGTCTGAGGATGGATCGTGAAAAGAATGGAGTTTGGACTTTATGACCAGTTGATGGTGGAGCTGAGGAATGAAGACCCTCATGCATTCCATCACTTCATGAGGATGCCACCAGCCATGTTTGACGAACTTGTACAGCGTCTGAGACCCAGGTTGACCAAGCCTAGCACCAACTTCCATCCCAACCTGGACCCTGGATTGAAGGTGGCACTAACTCTGTGGCACCTGGCCTCTGGAACCACATACAGAAACATGCAGTATGCCTGGAGGGTGCCACACAACAGCATCAGCAAAGTAGTCAGAGAAGTGGTGCAGGACATCATCGAAGAATACATGGAGGAGCTCCTCAAGTGCCCCACCTCTGAACAAGGGTGGAGGAAACTTGCAAAAGAGTGGTATCAGAGGTGGAACTTTCCCCACAACGTTGGAGCCATAGATGGGAAGCACGTGGCCTGCAAAGCTCCAGCCAACTCAGGGTCCACTTATTACAACTACAAGGGCTTCTTCAATATCATCCTCTTTGCCATGGTTGATGCTGACTAAAAGTTCATCTATATCGATGCTTCAGGCAATGGGTCAGCTTCAGATGCCCAGGTATACAACACAAGTGACCTCAAGGATGGGCTGGAATGCAACCTCATCATGGGTTTTCCAGATCCAGACCCCCTACCCAATGACACACAAGATGTGCCCTACTTCATCGTTGGTGATGACACGTTCTTCCTCACAACCTACCTCATGAAGCTGTAAAGTTCAAGATACCTCACCGGTGAAGAGAGGATCTTCAACTACAGGCTGTCCAGGGCAAGACGGGTGGTGGAAAACGCCTTTGGCATCCTGACTAACAGGTTTCAGATACTTATCACTATCATGCAGCATGAGGCACATACTGTGAGGAGCATCGTGGAAGCTTGCTGCATCCTGCACAATCTCATGCGCACCCACTACCCAGTGTTGCAGAACAGACCTGTCAACCATCAACAAGGGAATGGGGACATGGAGCCTGGTGAATGGAGGCAAGGACTAAACCTGATAGACACTGTGGATGTACAAGGCCCCAACAGAGCTTCATGTGAAGGGAAGAAGCAGCGCAACCTCCTGAGACACTGGTGCAACTCTCCAGCTGGAGCAGTGGAGTGGCAAGACAGGATGATAGATGATTAATGGATGCTTCCTTGAAGCTGTCGCATAACACTAATGAGATTGTGCCATGTATGTTGAGTGGTCCTACAATGAATAGGCATTAATAAAGAGCTTTGTTTATTTTAAAATGTGTTGATCAATGAATAAATTGTAATTGATGAAAAAGGCCCATATGTGTGGCAGCTGGGATGGTGGACCATACAGTCCCACTATGCTTGCACTGGAGATTTATCTATCCCACAGCTATCTTTATCTATCCCACAAGCATGGAGAGGCTTAACCATTTTTTCAAAGTTTTCACCAACACTTTATTAAGTAAAAAAAATGAACCAAGTGTCTTAAGCAAAGATTACCTTTATTAACTTACTTAGGTAAACTTTATGACTTTTTTAAGTAAGCAAAATGAACCAAGTAAAGTGTCTTAAGTGTCTTAAGCAAAGATAAACTTTATTAACTTTCTTAACTTTATGACTTTATTAAAAAAGCAAAATGAACCAAGTAAAGTTTCTTAAGCAAAGATAAACTTAACAAGTAAAACTCAGTCTCTGACACTATTCTCAGTCACTTGGAGTCATGTCCCTGGTCTCAGCTGTTAAGCGAGCAGGGACTGTGGAGGTGGCTGTGGCTTGAGTGTTGGTCTGAGGCACCATTGGGGTGCTTGGCCCCGAGGGTACAACAGGGGATGGTGTGTTCAGGAAGCTCTCAGAGAGCTGACTCAGTCCCGTGAGGTTGAGAGGCCCTTCATCAAGGACTTGTGATGTCAGGCCCAATACTGATGACAGATTGTCCGTTGACGAGCTTGGCTGTGGGGTGGCGGAAGGAGGAGTGTAGTGGGGCTGTCTGGTCTGCAGCTGTGTGAGGAGTGGCATCTGTGCCGTGCGATGAACTTGGGCCTGGACTGGGAAGTTCTGCTTGTGCTGTGGGAAGTCCAGGTAGTCATAGCCTTGGTAGGTGAGGGGCTGTTGAAAGCCGTGGAAGGGCTGTGACATCGTCTGGGGTGGAGGAGCAGACCTGGAC
Organism: Laticauda colubrina; assembly: GCA_015471245.1. Classification (NCBI taxonomy): domain Eukaryota; kingdom Metazoa; phylum Chordata; class Lepidosauria; order Squamata; family Elapidae; genus Laticauda; species Laticauda colubrina. The sequence continues at coordinate 57,790 of BLBF01000135.1, forward strand.
TGGGTAGGAGCAGCTTCAGCTGGGCCTTGAGGGTTGTGCAGTAGTGCTGTGATCTTCTGATTCATCACCTGGTACTGGGCTTTGGGCAGGTCCCTCAGGGTCTGGCTCATGTAGGTGATGAAGGGCTTCTAGTCTGAGGATAGAATGTCGCTGTGGGATAGCTGAGAGAGAAGTTCTGTGCTGGTTTTCATTGTGTCCCTGATCTCCAACAGCACACTGTGGTCCTGGTCCTCCAGTCTGCCTCTCTGCCTGCATCCTTTGGATCTGGCGGTGGGGATGGAGGTGGGTTGTCCTCTGGTGGCTGCTGCTTCTTCCTCCATTTGTGACAGCAGGGCTTCATCCTCCATGGGATCCTCCAAGTTTGCTGGCATGGGGAGTGCAGCTGTCGGGGGGCCCTCTGCCGTGGGGCCCTCTGAAGACACCTGCCTGGACAGGGTAACTGGCTCCTGGCTGGAAGAGGATTGGCTGTCTGTGTGCTGTCTGAGGGAGAGGGGTCTCAGAGGGGCTGCTTCTTGGTGGCGGATCTCACCCTCCAGGAAACTGCACTTGGCCATGACGTACATCTCCCGGTCAGTGAGCTTGACAGCGGCCTGTCCGGATTTCTTGAGGTGTAGCTTGCCATAGCAGGTGTGCATGTGCTTCCACCAACCAAGGAGTACTTCTTCAGTATACCCCAGGCTCTCCGTCTTGTCTCTCCAAGCTGCCTGCTTCTTCTTGGTGTCCCGATACAGTCTGTGGCCCTTTCTCCAGAGGTACTTGTTATCCCTCAGCCATTCCAGCACCTCATCCTCATGGTCCTCGGAAATGGTGTACTGTTTCCTCTCTCCCTTCTCCTTCCCTTGTCTCTTCCTCCCTCTGGCAGGGGATTCAGCAGGGCCTTCAGGGCTTCAGCAGCAGGGCCTTCAGGGGCTTCAGCAGCAGGGGCTTCAGGGGCTTCAGCAGCAGGGCCTTCAGCAGCAGGGCTTTGAGGGCCTTGGGGCTGGTCCACCACAGCAGCAACAGCAGCAGCTTTAGAGTCAGTGCCAGGGGGGTGGGATGGTGGTTCTGTCCTTCTTTCCAGGGCTGGAACAAGTAGGCATGGGCTTCCTCTTCTTGCCTGACTGACGAACCATGTGGTGCTCCTGCTAGATGTATGTGGCAGCACGTCTTTCCCCTGTATGCTGACTGCATGTGTGCTGCATCCTTTTATATCCACGGAGCTGACGCAATTCATACTCCCTGCATGTGCAGTGAACGCTTTGCATCCGATATATATCCGCGTGGCATCCCCTTTGTTTCCTATAGGCATCCGTAATGCATCCGCTTCATCCACTATGCATCCGCCCCTTCCGCTATGCATCCGCTTTGAAATTCTCCCCCAGAACCCCTTCAGATGTGTCATCTGCTTCTGTCCGCTGTCATCCGCTAGGCTTCCTATGAAGATCCATTTAACATCCCCTCTACATACTACCCACATCCGTTCTTTTCTGTTCTTTACTGTTCTGTTTATGCAAATTTTCGCCACTTTATAAAGCGGATGACAATGGATGGAGCCACACCCGAAATTTTGCTCGTCTGCTGTGTCCTTTATGCATATGTTTTGCATCCGTCAGCTAGTGGGACCGGGCCTAAAGAGAGCAAGAAAGAGAGCTCAGCTCCTGTGCTGCCCCGGGAAAGGAGCAGCTGCGACACTTGCATGGCTTGCCATCATGGGCAGTTGACCACCCAGCCAGCAAATGCTCAAAGGAAGAACTCTGTGGTAAGAGGTGTGTTAGCTGGGAAGCAGCCATGCTACCTTGGCAGAAGTGGAGGGGGAGTTTCTGCTCACTTGTTCTTGGTAGCAGGCTGGAGAGGGGTGCTTCATTCCAACCAGAGTTGGGGTGAAGCTCTTCCACCTGCTGCATCCCCAACCCAAGCCCCAGAAACACTGACGCCCCTTCCCTTTAAGGCCAGGAAGGGGCTCCATCTTTCCAGTGCAGGGAGGTGGTATTCCCCACACAACTTTCTCTCTCTGTCCAGGGCTGTGGAACCTGGTCATTGGTGGATATGTCCTGCCATCCCAGGGTGGTGGACCATGAGTTGCAAGGAACCCTGAAAGGCCAGGCGGAACCAACGCATGCACACCAACCAGCTGGTGTGCACATGTGCACCAGAAACCAGAAGACCAGATGCACTGAAAATGGGACGATCATTTTTTGATTTCTGGCACATGCTCACTTGCGCGCTTGCACATGCGCTCCCATTTTGGCACACAATGCCAAGAAGGTTAGCCATAACTGAAATAGACATACCCAATTCCAGCAAGTGTTCCACATATGTTTTAGCCTCCAGTCTCCTAATAATCTTTGCTGTTCTTCTTTGCAATCTTTCTAGAGTCTCAACATCATTTTTACATTGTGGCAATTAAAACCGAATGCAGTATTCCAAGTGTGGCCTTACCAAGGTATTATAAAGTGGTATTAACACCTCACATGATCTTGATTCTATCCTTCTGCTAATGCAGCCTAGAACAGTGTTGGCTTTATTTGGTAGCTGCTGCACACTGCTGGCTCATATTTAAATCACCTGTGCATTTTGTTTTTTGTACCTAAATGTAGAACCTTATCTTTTTCACCATTGAATTTCATTTTATAGATAGCGCCCAATGTTCAAGTCTTTCTTTTTTTTGAAAATTTTTTTATTAATTTTTTTACAAACAAACATATACCAACAAAACACAAAACATAGAAAACATAAAATATCTTTTTGGTTTGATCCCAGTTTGATCCCGAGTTACATCTTTTTGTACAGACATAAATTCAAGTTCATGCTTATTTTTATATAGCAATTCCATTTCTTATTTACTATTTTACATTTTCTATATCGCTTCTCCCCTCTTTTCACTCTCTTAATTCTATTATATTTATTTCATCTCAATTTAAATCATTATACTTATATCTTTTGTCTGTCCTGTTTCAGCTGTCTATTATTTTTTCTCATTAACACAAAATTTCTTCTGTAATGACTGATTGGAGTATAATGCCTTGTCATACTTATCCTTCCCTTAATTTTAAAGCTTAACATAACACATAATTTTCATTCCGATTCTGCGTAATACATTCTAAAAAAAAATTCAATATTTTAAAACAGAAAGAAAAAAGTTTTTTTTTTGATATATAATATAATTAAAACAACAATCCATAGCAATTGAAATTATATCATTAAAATTAATATTCATTTAAGTCTTAAACATTTTACACAATCCTTTCTAAATAAATATCATACTTCTATGGGAACACTTATAGATTTTGCTTAGTTACTTTCTTTAATTCAATTCTCTCATATTTAATTTCATTTATTTTATTTTAAAAAAAAAATTTGCTAAGTTACATTAAATATTTTGTCCCATTTTATAATCATATATTATTCCAATTTTCTAACATTATTTCAAATACAGATACAACAACACAATCTTATGTACCTTTGCAGAATCTCTTTTTCAGTTATATGCTTACCCATTATCTCTAAATAAAATCTGTTTCTTTACATCTAGTTTCAAACCTTTGTAGCTTCTCTTCCCTTCTTTCCTCCCTTGTTTCTCCCCTCTACCCTTTTTACCCCCTTGTCTCTTAATCTCCACCCTCTTGTGTATTCCTCTTTTCTGTTGCTTTCTGATATTGTGTCCACTTTTCACCTTATTTTTCCCTTTTTTGGTTGTTTTTTTAAGTCTTAAATTCTCCATTCTCTTTCTCCTCTTTCCCCTTTCTTCCCCGAATAAAGTTGCTTGTTCATTAAAGATGGTTTCTTCTTCATCCCAATCTTCTTGTTCTTGTAGTTTCTCATATGTAGAAATTGCCATTTCTAAAAAATGAAAAATAGAGCCAAAAGAATCCTTCCCTTCTTGTTTCTCTTGATTATATTTTATAAATTCCATTTTCAGTTCATCCATAAGTAATGCCATTGTAAAAAGAAGAAAAAATTTAAACGACCCAAATGATTTTAATCATTCAAATAAGAGTTTCCAAAAGTCCCAAAGTCACCAAGCAATCCAAATACACAGTCTATTTCATTTAACACTTTCTTCTTTTTCTCACTTTTTTTTTCATTTTAGTGCTTCAAAAAAACTTCAAATTCTTTTTGACCTTCAATCCATCTGATAGAGTAGTCAATTATGATCCAAAATGGAAAAATCCAATAATAAAAAGGCCCAAAAAACCAAAGAAGAAAAAGGATAAAATAAAAAGCAAAAATAAAAATATTACTAAAATTGAAATATACAAAAAGGCTGGCGAGTAGAGGTTTCACAAATATATATATATATATATACTGCACACTGCACTTTATTTATTTATCCAAGGCTCTTATTATGACTCTCTTCTCCAGCAGCTTCAAAGCCAAGCCTCAAGTGTTGAAATATTGATAAGAGTCCAGGAAAACACCTGTAATAATATTTTTCTGTGCTCTCCCTCCATCTTATCACATTAAAAAGGAGTGTTTATACATTTCTCCCCAATTCAAATAAAGTACTTTCAAGCCTCTAGTTGGCAGTGTTGCAAGGTCTCTTAATACTTTTTCCCCCTTCAGCCAGAAAAAAGAGTAATGTATACAAAACTCAGAAGAAACAAAGGGGGCCTCTATCCTAAAGAAAATTAAAAAATCAAAAGAAGCATAAAAATATATATAAGAAAAAATTCAATCTGGTTGCCTACAAAGTCACATTAAAGTCCTCAGAAAAGAGCAAAAAAAATAGTAAGGAAAGAATCAAAGCCTCAATTTGACATCACTTAAAAAAACGCCGCTCAACCAGGTTCCAGTCAGACAAAAATAAAACCACAGGTTTCTTCTTTGTTCAGGATATCCTTTCAGGTCTCAGCCAATTTGCAATACAAAAGAGGTTTCTCACCCAGCCGACACACCCTCGCTCCAGCCACTTTCTTTTCGGAGCTGTCCCGACTTCAGCAGCTTTGGAGGCTGCCTTTCCACCGCCAGCAAAAAGGGCTTCTCCCGGATCAAACCAGAGATTTGCGATATCTCTGGGATCCTGGGACTGTGCCCTTCACGATCCCCGTCTCTACGGTACGGTTTAGGTCCGTTAGGACCGACCAGGGGTGAAAATATCAGCTGAGATCTCAGAGCCCCGAGATCTCAGCTGTAGCACCGAGACGAAGCTCCGCCTTCTCCCCCAATGTTCAAGTCTTTCAAGATCCTTCTGTATCTTAAACCTATCTTCTGGAGTGTTAGCTATTCCTGCTAGTTTGGTGTCATCTGCAAATTTGATGAGTTCCCCATCTATCCCCTCATCCAAATCATTGATGAAGATGTTGAAGAATACTGGGCTTAAACAGAGCCTTGAAGCACCTCACTGCATACTAATTTCACATTGCTTTTCAACCTTTGCCTGGGACACCTATTGTTTTGCGCTATCAGCTAAAGGAAGATTGCAGCAAGAAGAGCAGCAAACAAACTTAATAAATAAGTAAAAATAAAAAGAAATAAAATATATTCATGTATTCTTCCCACTGACTCTTATTCAACTGCAAGAGAACTGCTATACTAAAGGGAAAAAAATTGAGAGTGTTTTAGACAAGTGCATTTCTCTTCTCCCTATCTGTGGTACAGAGAGATAGCTCTGAGAAATGATACTAAGAATGAGGGATGAGAAGAATAGAAAATATACTTACTCAAAACATAACAATTTATGTATTATCATGCAGAAATAAAAATACAGAAATTCTTAAGTTATAAATATAAAGATAAAAAATTGCTGCAGTGAAAAGCTTGGATGGTGGTGAACAATGGACAGGAAGTGGATTAAAGTTACATTCCTGGTACTGAGTGGAAAAGATGCTTATTGACTTTTGTTATGAAGGTAGGAGCCTATTTCTGTCCTCCCCACCCAATCAAATAATCTTCCTACAGGACCTCATAAAAAGTAAAAATTCAAAATTAGAAATCAATTAACCCACGGGTGGGATTCTACAGGTTCACATTTATTCGCTAGAACCAGTTGTTAACATTCTAAGCAGTTTGGAGAACCGGTTGTTAGAAGAAATTACTGGCCTAAAGGCTGGGTCACATCGGCCGACGGATGCAAAACGTATGTAAAAAGGACACAGTGGACGAGCAAATTTTCCATTCGTTGTTATCTGCTCTCAAAAGTGCCCCAAATTTGTATAAAGAGAACGGACAACAATGGAAAGGAACGGACGTGGGGAGGACGTAGCGAGGATGTTAAGTGGATGCTCAATGGAAGCCTAGCAGATGGAAGCGGACGGAAGTGGATGACACATCCGCAGGGCTTCCGTTGGAAAACAGCGAAGCGGATGCGCAGCGGAAGGAGCGGATGCAGAGCGGATGCAGAGCGGATGCCTAGCGGATGCCTAGTGGATGCCTAGTGGATGCAAAGCATTCACTGCACATGCGGGGAGAATGCATTGCGTCAGCCCCGCGGATATAAAGGAAAGCAGCTCGCAACCATGGGGAAGAAGAGGAAGCCTGTGCCTACTCCTGCCAGCCCTGGCAAGAAGGACAGGACCACCATCCCACCCCCTGGCGCTGACTCTGCTTCTGCTGGGGCTTCTGCTGCTGGTGCTGCTGCTTCTTCTTCTGCTGCTGCTGACTCTGCTGATGTTGGTGCTTCTGCTGGTGCTGGTGCTTCTGCTGGTGATTACTCTGCTGGTGATGCTCCTGGTGCTGGTGCTTCTGCTGGTGCAGACTGTGCTGGTGCTGCTCCTGGTGGTGGTGTGGTGGACCAGCCCCTAGAACCTCAAAGCCCTGCTGATGAGGGCCCAGAAGGCCTGCCAGAGGGAGGAAGAGGCAATCATGCAAAAAGGCGGAGAGGAGAAAGGACTCCATTGTAGAGAACATGAGAAGGAGGTGCTCGAATGGCTGAGGGAGAATGACTACCTCTGGAGGAAGGGGCACGGGCTCTACCGAGACACCAAGCGGAAGCAGGCGGCTTGGAGAGAGAAGGTGGAGAGCCTGGGCTACACTTTGGATGTCCTCGTGGGGTGGTGGAAGCACATGCACACCTGGTACAGGAAGCTGCACCTGAAGAAGTCTGGCCAGGCCGCGGTCAAGCTCACCGACCGGGAGACCTACATGATGGCCAAGTGCAGCTTCTTGGAGGGTGAGATCCGCCACCGAGGAGCAGCCCCTCTGTCAACCCTCTCTCTCAGGCAGCCCACAGACAGCCAGTTCTCTTCTGGCCAAGAGTCAGCTCCTGTGTCCAGGCAGGTATCTTTGGAGCGCCCCACGACGGAGACCTCCCCGACAGCTGCATACCCCATGCTGGAGCACATGGAGGATCCCCTGACACAGTTGGAGCAAGAAGAGGCCACCGCCACCAGAGACCAACCCACACCCACACCCAGCTCCACCTCCACAGAAAGCAGGCAGAGAGGCAGACTGGAGGGGCAGAGCCATACTGTCCTCTTGGAGATCAGGGACACCATCAAGAGGAGCGTAGATCTCCTCTCTCAGCTGGTACACTTCGAGATTCCATCCTCTAACAGAAAGCCCTTCCTCACCTACGTGAACCAGACCCTCATGAAAATGCCCGAAGCCCAGTACCAGGTGATCAAGGAGAGGATCACAGGTCTTCTGCACTACTTGCCAGGCCCAGCTGAACCTGCTCTGACCAACTCTAGGTCTGCTCCTCCAGCCCAGGCGATGTCACACCCCTTCCAAGGCTTTCAACAGCTCCTCACCTACCAAGGCTACGGCTACCAGGAGTTCCAGCAGCACAGGTAGCCCTTCCTAGTCCAGGCACAGGTACATCGCACACCACAGGTGCCACTTATGCCACCAATGCCACAGACGTCACAGATGCCACCGATGCCACAGATGCCACTGGCGCTACAGATATCACCGACACCTAACCTTGCTCAGCTGCAGACCAGACAGCCCCACTACACTCCTCCTTCCTCCACCCCACAACCAAGCCCGGCCTCAGAACATCTGTCATCGGTGTTGGGACTGACATCCCATGTCCTGGAAGAAGGGCCTCTCAACATCACGGGACTGAGCCAGCTCTCTGAGAGCTTCCTGCACACACCATCCCCTGTTGTCCTCTTGGGACCAGGCACCCCAATGGTGCCTCAGACCAACACTCCAGCCACTACCACCTCCACAGCCCCTGGACCCTTCACCCCTGAGACCATGGGCACACCTCAGAGTGACTGAGAAGAGTGCCAGAGACTGGGTTGTTACCTGTTGACTTTATCTTTAGTTGGGACACTTTTCTTGGTTCATTTTGCTTTTTTAATAAAGTCCTACAGTTTGTTATTAATAAAGGTTATCTTTGCTTCACACACTTGGCTCAGTTCTTTTACTAAATAAAGTCTTTGTGGAAACTTTTAGAAATGGTTTAAGCCTTTGCATGCTTGTGGGATGGGTAAGGATAGCTGTGGGATGGATAGCTGTGGGATGGATAAGGATAGCTGTGGGATGGATAGCTGTGGATGGGTAAGGATAGCTGTGGGATGGACAGGGATACCTGTGGTATGGGTAATAGCTGTGGGATAGATTAGCCTCCAGTGCAAACATAGTAGGACTATATGGTCCACCCTCCCAGGTGCCACACCTATGGCCCTTTATTATCAATAACAATTTAATCATTCATCAACACATTTCAACATAAACACAACTCTTTATTAAAAGCCCTGTTCATTGTAGGGCCACTCAACATATGTGGCACAATCTCATCAGTGTGATGAGACAGGCTCAAGGAAGCATCCATTAAGCATCTACCATCCTGTCTTGCCACTCCACTGCTCTAGCTGGGGAGTTGCACCAGTGTTTCAGGAGGTTGCGCTGCTTGTTCCCTTCATGTGAAGCTCTGTTGGGGTCTGGCACATCCACAGTGTCTATCAGGTTTAGTCCTTGCCTCCATTCACCAGGCTCCATGTCCCCATTGCCTTGTTGGAGGTCCACGAGCCTGTTCTGCAACACTGGGTAGTGGGTGCGCATGAGATTGTGCAGGATGCAGCAAGCTTCCACGATGTTCCTCACGGACTCTGGGCAATGCTGCATGGTGGTGAGAAGTACATGAAATCTGTTAGCCAGGATGCCAAAGGTGTTCTCCACCACCCGTCTTGCCCTGGACAGCCTGTAGTTGAAGATCCTCTCTTCATGGGTGAGGTATCTGGAAGTGTAGACCTTCATGAGGTAGGTTCTGAGGGAGAAGGCGTCATCACCAACGATGAAGTAGGGCACATCTTGTGTGTCATTGGGTAGGGGGTCTGGATCTGGGAAGCCCATGATGAGGTTGTGTTCCAGCCCCTCCTTGAGGTCACTGGCGTTGTATACCTGGGCATCTGAAGCTGACCCGTTGCCTGAAGCATCGAAGTACATGAACTTGTAATCAGCATTGACCATGGCAAAGAGGATGATGCTGAAGAAGCCCTTGGAGTTGTGAAAAGGAGATCCTGAGGTGGCTGGAGCTTTGCAGGCCACGTGCTTCCCATCTATGGCTTCAGCAGTGTGGGGGAAGTTCCACTTCTAATACCACTGTTCTGCAACTTTCTTCCAGCCTTCTTCAGTGGTGGGGCAGTGGAGGAGCTCCTCCAGTTATTCTTTGATGATGGCCTGCACCACTGCTCTGACCACAATGCTAATGGTGTTGTGTGGCACCCTCCAGGTGTACTGCATGCTCCTGTACATGGTCCTGGATGACAGGTGGTGCAGAGTCAGTGCCACCTTCAGTCCAGGGTCCAGGCTGGGCTGGAAGTTGGTGTTTGCCTTGGTCAACCTGGGTCTCAGATGCTCCACAACTTTGTCAAACATGGCTGGAGGCATCCTCATGAAGTGCTGAAATGCACGAGTGTCTTCGTTCCTCAGCTCCACCATCAGCTTGTCATACAGTCCATACTCCACTCTTCTCGCGATCCATCTTCGGACCCACACACTTCTTGGATACCTCCTTTTCCTTGCGTAGAACAGGTGAAAGAGCCTGAAGTTTGCTTGGCACTGCTGTAGGATGATGGCGGCTACCAAAAGGAGTGTGCGACAATCCATGGTGGAGATGACTGGATGATGTGGAAGAGCAGGAGCAAGAGCAAGGTTGAAGAGGTCTGCACTCCAGGGCTGCTGGACGGAAAGTGAGATCCTGGTAATTTCCTCCCCCTTTTTATAGGAAATATCGGTTTTCCACTCGGTGTCCTTTTGCATTCTCTTGACATCCTCCAGATATCCTAAATATCTGAGATATGTCCCCTATTTGAATGTTTTTTCTATTTTAATGCTTTATATGCGAGCTGCATCCGCTTACATCCTTTCTATATCTGTGCTACTAAAGCTGCATGGATGTTCCGCGTCCGTTTAACTTCCTCCCTCTTTCTGTTTTCCGCTGGAGTGGATGCGAGTTGCACAGATGCACAGCAGATGCTGAGCGGATACAGCGGACGTGTAGCGGATGTAGAATGTTTGTTCCCCGTATGTGTCGCAGATGTAGAACGGATGCGGAGGAAAGTTCATCCGCTCAAAAAGTTTTGTGCAGCTCAAAACTTTTGAGCGGATGAAAACTCAGTAGACGGATGCTGGATGGATAGAACGTATAAATCACGCACGCAGTGAGTACAGAATGGATGCATCGCATAATGGATGGCAAGCGTTTTTCTCCATTTTACATCCTCTTTCCATCTGTTGGTGCAGTGTGACATGGGCTTAATCTTGTAAGGAAGGCAGAAAGGAAACATTCTAGTGTTGCTTACAGAAACTGCCTCTCCATTAACTCTTATTACATTCTTGGCAGGACTAGACTTCCTGTCTCAGGAACTTCTCTGGAGTTTTTTTTCCCCTCCTTTGCTGGTACTTTGCTTGTGTGGAGTGACCATTCAAAGTTACAATGGCACTGAAAAAAGTGACTTATAACCATTTTTCACACTGTTGTAAGGTGTCAAAATACCTTTCCTTCGAGGATTCGATTTTTCCACTGGGAGAGCTCTGGCGCAAGGATACAGACAACTGCTTGAAAGCTGGATCTTTTTAGTTTTCAGGAAGGCGAGGGACAGCAAGAAGTCTGCGTTCCTGGGCTAGCTATCTTTGTATGGTAAGTCCTTGGTTTTTTTACCCTTTTCTCCTTTTGTGTGTGAACGTTCATAATTTATGTTTAATGTTTCAAATCCTGTCAGAGTTTGTCTTTACTTCCACCGGAGGGCAAACTCTGCGGGGTGTGGAAGGTAAACTCTGCAGGGTGGCTTGATTGTATTATCAATTTTTTCCTAATCTCTTTTAGCTTTACAATGGTTTTCTACATTTGTTTGTGGCAATCTCCTGTCTTTCTCTTTTGTAATTTATACATATTTTTCATGTCTTTTGTCTGTTTGTTTTGCTTATTTGGCATGTCTTGTGTTTGTAATGGTTTTCTTTTCTGATTTCTCTAGTTTTCTTAATTACTTGGGCTTTTGTCTAAAGGGATTCTTTAGTACCTTTTATTTGATTCCTTTTCCTATATAAGTTTGTTTTATGGCTGGCCTGATGTTCTCTTTGGGCTTTTGCTGTTTGAGTGACACCACTGTCTTCGTGAAGTTCCCTTTCCACAATCCTTCATGTTTTTTTTTTTTTTTAGAGGGTGGTCTCTGTTTGAGTTTCTGGGTATACTTGGTATTTGTGATCAATCTGGATCATCATCATCATGGCTGTCTGTATCCCCTTTAATTTTCTCTTATGAGAGGGAATACAGGCCGTTAGGCAGCTAAGACTATGCATCGACAGAGGCAACACATGAGGGCTTCAAAGACACAAATAGTGACTGGTTGTTGCAAGGATTTTGAGCCAATGGAAATCTGGCATCCATGAGAAGAGCCATGAAAAGTCCAGGTATGATTGCTCATGACCAATATTCTGAGCTAGCTCTTTCAGGTGATGGATGTCCCTCCCTATGAGTTCTGAGGTTTCATCTAGATTGAAGCAACACATCCCATGGAATGTTTTGCAGCCATAATTATGCTTCAAGACGAGGAAGTCTATTGCTGCCCTATTCTCCAGGGTGGCTTCTCTGATCTCCCTCAGTTCTCTGTTAAAGGCATCCAGGGCATGGGAGGTTGAATTCAAGCCTTTTGTTAGGGTACATGCTAGGCTATTCAAATTTCTAGAATTTCGCACTGCCAATCCAGGTACCCCTACCAATGAGGGGTACTCTCATATTGCCAATGAGACATATTCTGTTTTGGTGGGAAGGGAGATTTTGGAGTCACAGTCTGAGTCTAGGGTTTTGAAGGCTCTCCTGTGTCATCTCTGTAAGGATGGCATAAGCATGGTTAACCTTCCCAAGGTGCAGGGGCCATTGGTGGCATTTGCAGGAAGGTATGAGTAGGCTTTTAAGCCACAAAGGAAAAACCACCCTGGTTTGAGCTTCAGGTAACTATATGAAAATGATATGGTCTCTGTGTAGTTGCATTTTAGACTTGTGTTGCTAAGACTGGTGCATTCTCTGACCCTAGGTGTGCTGCACCCAGTGACATTAAAGCATATCTCAGAGGTGGTTACTGCAGCAATGTGTAGGATGTACATGGTGTGGTCCTTGGTTTTTGTAGAGTGGCCCCAGCTAAAAATGCTTTCATAAGAGTCAGGAAGGTTTCTAAATGTGGTGTAGCTAATGATGTTATGTGGCCTAGTTGCCACTCCCACTAGGCATGTGGTTAAGATGTCCCTGACTGATTTCCCTCCTGCTAAGCAAAAGTTAGTGGTGTTGAGTATTACTCTTGCTAAATATTCCCATACGTTTCCTTTCTCTGGGATAAGCTTTGGTTCCAGGAACACAGTTGCTTGTGTTACAAGTGTTACAATTGTTACAGATAATAATACATAGTATATATTGCATTTCATGTTTCCCATTGCTACATTCCTTTTCTTCCCTCCCCCCTTTTTTAGTGCAATGTAAAAATATAAAAAAGATATAGATCAAGTATCAAAAATTATTAAAAGGTATGGCTAAAGTCTCTTCTTTATAAAAAAAAAACGAAGAAAAAGGGAAAAAGAAAAAATGGAGAAGGTGAGAGAGAAAAAAAATTAAAAAATAGAGTTTTATAGCTCAGCACCTGGACGTCCAGTTTTGTGTAATTCAATGTTTGCACTTGGTTCCTCATCGTTGTGTGGTTCAGTGGTGTTGAAGAATGCTGCAAGTGTCCATCGATCTGTGTACAGATCTTTCTTGAGTTTGATGGGTGGGATTGATTGTGGTGGAGTTTGGTTATGGTCGATGACTGCTGGCTTTGCATGTGCCCAATGTATCCAAGAGTCTCATTCTGCAACCTTTATGGTGGTGTGTGTAGTTAGTTAAACTTGGAAAGGTCCTTTCCACCTGGGTTGTAAAGGTGAGGTTCCGGTGAAGAACTTGATCCACACCCAATCTCCTGGCTCATATGGATGCAGGGCTTCTTCCAAGGGTAAGGTCTGTGTCAGCGCACTCTGGGTCCAGAAGGTCTGTAGTCTCTTTTGCAGGGCTGTAAGATAAGAAGAGAGAACCTTATCCCCCAAGCTAGGTGGAGGGAATGAGGATCAAGGCCTTGTAGCATATCGGGGGGGGGGGGGGGCAACCAAAAAGGATCTCAAAGGGGGAAATACCTATATCTTGTCTTGGTCTAGTTCTGACATAAAAGAGAGCAATTGGGAGCACTTGTGGCCAGGAGAGGTGTGTCTCCTGATAGAGTTTGCCTAGTAGGGTCTTCACCTCTTTGTTTGCTCTCTCCATGGCTCCTGTTGCATGGCAGACTCCAAAAGCATATTTGGAATCTATATATATGTTAGTAGATCGGTTCCTTGCAGCTTCGCAAGCTTTAGTAAAAGCTACAAGCTCAACTGCTTGTTTGCTGTGGGAGGGAGGAAAGGGGGAAGCCCAGATGATTTCTTGTAGGGAGACTGCAGCTGCTCCTGTTACTCTTTTGTTCTTGTGCATGTAGGAGGAACAATCTGTGAAAAGTTCAATGTTGGGGTTTTGTAGCGGAGTATCTGTTAAATCGGAGTGGGGTCGTTCAGCGTCATGCACTAAATGGAGGCAATCCTGTTCTGTGGGGAGGAGGGTAGCTGGGTTTAGAGTATTACATCTCTCAAACATAATGTGATAAGAGGTAAAAAAGTTCAGCTTCATATTGAGCCAGACACTGCTGAGTAAAGGCTTGTAAAAGCTTGTCAGCTTTACTGCTGAGTAAAGGCTCTTTGAGAGAATCGCAAAAACTTCATGGGGGACTTTCAGCAATAGTGGATGTCCTAGTACTAAATCCTTCAATTGTTTCACAAGTTCAATTGTAGCTGCCATGTCTCTTAAAGCCCCTGTCACACTGCAGCAACGGATGGAAAGAGGATGTAAAATGGACAAAAAACCTTGCCATCCGTTGGAAAACGCGATGTACTCACTGCCTCCATTTTGCTTCCTCTCTATCCGTCCAGCATCCGTTTATTGACGTTTCATCCACTCAGAAAGTTTTGGGCTGCTTAAAACTTTTGCATGGAAAATGTATCCAATTTGTCTGTTCTGCATCCGCTACGCATCCGCTACGCATTCACTACGCATCCGCTACGCATCCGTTACGTATCCGCTATATCCGCTAGGCATCCGCTCCGCATCCATTACGTATCCGCTATATCCGCTAGGCATCCGCTACACATCCGCGCAACTCGCATCCGCTCGGACGCAGGGAGGAAGCGGAACAGACGTGGAACGGATGTAGAACGGATGCAGAACGGATGCAGCATGGAAACAAAGCGTTTAAAATGGAAAAAACGTTCGCATAGGGGATCTATCTCGGATATTAAGGATGTCTAGAGGATGCCTAGAGGATGCAAAGGGACACCTATACTGCCTATAAAAAGAGGGAGCAACTCGTCTGCATCGCACTTTCAGCCCAGCAGCCCAGCGGAGCAGACCTCTGCAGCCTTCATCTGACTCTTGCTCTTCCACAGCATCCAGTCATGTCCACCGTGGATTGCGACAAAATCCTTTCGGCAGCCAACATCCTTCTGCAACACTGCAAAACCATCTACAGTCTCTGTGAACAGTACTACGGGAAGAAAAAGAGGCACCCCAAAAAAGTCTGGCTCCGAAGATGGTTCGCCAGAAGAGCACAGTACGTACTTTACAACAAGCTTATGGTGGAGCTCAGGAGCGAAGACCCTCAGGCGTTCCAGAACTTCATGAGGATGCTTCCAGCCATGTTTGACGAACTTGTGCAGTGTCTGACACCCAGGTTGACAAAGACAAACACCAACTTCCCGCCCAGCCTGGAACCTGGGCTCAAGGTGACACTCACTCTGCACCACCTGGCCTCAGGGACCACCTACAGGAGCATGCAGCACGGCTGGAGGGTGCCACCCAGCACCATCAGCATTGTGGTCAGAGAAGTGGTGCAGGCCATCATCGAAGAATACAAGGAGGAGCTCCTCCAGTGCCCCTCCATTGAAGAAGGATGGAAGAAAGTTGCAGAGCAGTGGTATCAGAAGTGGAACTTACCACACACCGTTGGAGCCATAGATGGCAAGCACATGACCTGCAAAGCTCCAGCCAAGTCAGGGTCCACTTATCTCAACTCCAAGGGCTTCTTCAGCATCATCCTCTTCACCATGGTCGATGCTGACTACAAGTTCATGTACATCGATGTTTCAGGCAACGGATCATCTTCAGATGCCCAGGTATACAATGACAGTCACCTCAAGGAGAGGCTGGAAAGCAACCTCATCGTGGGCTTCCCAGATCCAGAACCCCTGCCCAACGACACACAAGATCTGCCCTACTTCATCGTGGGGGATGACACCTTCTCCTTCACAACCTACCTCATGAAGCCCTACACCTCCAAATACCTCACCCGTGAAGAGAGGATCTTCAACTACAGGCTGTCCAGGGCAAGGCGGGTGGTGGAGAACGCCTTTGGCATCCTGGCCAACAGGTTCCAGGTACTTCTCACCACCATGCAGCATCACCCAGAGACCATGAGGAGCATCGTGGAAGCTTGCTGCATCCTGCACAATCTCATGCACACTCGCTACCCAGTCTTGCAGAACAGGGTCGTGGACCTCCAACAAGGCAATGGGGACATGGAGCTTTGGGAATGGAGGCAAGGGCAAAACCTGATCGACACTGAGGATGTGTAAGGCCCCAGCAGAGCCTCACGTGACGCGAAGAAGCAGCGCAACCTCCTGAAACACTGGTGCAACTCCCCAGCTGGAGCGGTGGAGTCGCAAGACAGGATGGTAGATGCTTAATGGATGCTTCCTTCAGCCTGTCTCATCACACAGATGAGATTGGGCCATGTATGTTTGGTTGGCCTACAATGAACAGGGCGTTTAATAAAGAGTTGTGTTTATGTTCAAATGTGTGGATCAATGCTTACATTGTAATTGATAATGAAGGGCCATAGGGGTGGCACCTGGGAGGGTGGACCATACAGTCCCACTATGCTTGCACTGGAGGTTTATCTATCCCACAACTATTACCCATCCCATAGGTATCCCTGCCCATCCCACAGGTATCCCTTCCCATCCCACAGCTATCTTAACCCATCCCAAAGGTAACAATGCCCATCCCACAGGTATCCCTTCCCATCCCACAGGTTTCCCTTCCCATCCCACAGGTATCCCTTCCCATCCCACAGCTATCTTAACCCATCCCAAAGGTATCCCTGCCCACCCCACTGCTATCTTAACCCATCCCACAAGCATGCAAAGGCTAAACCATTTCTAAAAGTTTCCACCAAGACTTTATTTAATAAAATAAATGAAGCAAGTGTATGAAACAAAGATAAACTTTATTAATAACAAGCTTTAAAATAAACATGACTAAAGTCAAGTGTCCAAATAAAGTCCACAAATATCCAGGCAGCCAATCTCTGGCACTCCTCTTGGTCACTCGGAGGTGTGTGCCCAGTCCAAGATGTTAGGGTGCAGGTGCTGTGGAGGTGGGTGCTGCTGCAGTGCTGGTCTGAGGTGTTATTGGAGTGCCTAGCCCCGAGAGGACAATAGGGGACGGTGTGTTGAGGAAGGTGTTGGACAGCTGGCTCAACCCCGTGATGCTGAGAGGTCCTTCCTCCATGCTATGGGGTATCAGCCCCAGTGCTGAGGACAGATGTACTGAAGCCGGGCTTGGCTGTGGGATGGAGGAAGGAGCAGTGTAGTGGGGCTGCCTGGTCTGCAGCGGGGTGAGGACTGGCGTGGGTGGCATCATTGGCGTGGCTGGCATCGCTGTCGTGGGTGGCACTGTCATGGTTGGCATCGGTGGCATCATTGGAACCAGTGGCAACGGTGTCGCCCGATGACTCTGTGTCTGCATTTGGAAGGGCTGCTGTCTGTGCTGCTGGACCTCCGGGTAGCTGTATCCCTGGTAGGTGAGAGGCTGTGGGAAGCCTTGGTATGGGAGGGACATCACCTGGGGTGGAGGAGCAGACCTGGACTGGGTGGGAGCATTTTCCTCTGGGTGTGGAGGGTTGTTAAGCAGCGTGGTGATCCTCTCCTTCACCACCTGGTACTGAGGATCCGCCATCTCCTTGAGGGTCTGGTTCACATAATTGAGGAAGGGCTTGCGGTTGGAGGAGGAGTATTTGATGGGGACCAGCTGAGAGAGGAGACCTATGCTGGTGCGGATGGTGTCCCTGATCTCCACCAGGACCTTGTGGCTATGCCCCTCCTGCGGTCTGGCTCTCTGCCTTACTGTGGAGGTGGAAGTGTTGGTGCATGCGGCTTCGGCAGCGGTGGACTCGATGTCTCCTTTCTCCCACCGCACCAGGGAGTCCTCATCGCTCTCCAGCAGACTTTCAACACCTGCCTGGGGGTTCTCCGCCATGGCACGCTCCACAGATACCTGCATGGAGACAAGGACTGACACTCGGATGCCAGAGGACTGGCTCCCAGCAGGCTGCCGGAGAGAGAGGATAGAGATTTGGGCTCCTGGTGCTCCTCGGTGGCGGACCTCACCCTTCAGGAAGCTGCACTTGGCCATGACATAGTTCTCTCTGTCTGTCAGCTTAACCGTGGCCTGGCCAGATTTTTTGCAGTGCAGCTTCCTGTACCAGGTGTGCATGTGCTTCCACCAGCCGAGGAGCACCTCCGATGTGTAGCCCAGACTCTCCGCCCTCTCTCTCCAAGCAGCCTGCTTCCGCTTGGTGTCTGTGTACAGCCGGTGTCCCTTCCGCCACAGATAGTCATTCTCTCTCAGCCACTCCAGCACCTCATCCTTGTGCGCTTCCTCAATAAAGTACTGCCTCCTCTCCCGTTGTTGCATACGCCTCTTCCTCCCTTTGGCAGGACCAGATGGGCCCTCATCAGAGGGGCTTCCAGGTTGTAGGGGCTGCTCCTCCACACCAACAGCATCATCATCATCATCATCATCATCAGCATCAGCATCATCACCAGCAGGATCAAAATCATCATCATCATCAGCAGCAGCAGCATAATCACCAGCAGGATCATAATCAGCAGCAGCAGCAGCAGCAGGATCATCATCATCATCATCAGCAGCAGCAGCAGCAGCAGCAGCAAGACCAGGATCAGCAGCAGCAGAGTAAGCACCAGCAGTAGGGTCAGCAAGACCAGGAGCATGAGCAGAACAAGCAGGACCAGCAGGACCAGCAGGACCAGGAGCAGCTTCAGCAGAGTATGCAGCAGCAGAAGCACCACTGCCAGGAGCAGCTACAGCAGAAGCTCCAGCAACAGAAGAGCGAGACCAAGCAGCAGAAGCCCCAGCAGAAGCAGAGTCAGGGACATGGGGTGGGAGGGTGGCCCTGTCCCTCTTGCCAGGGATGGTGGCAGGTTGCTGAGACTTTCGCTTCTTCCCCATGGTTGTGGGGTTGCTGGCTGGCAGGACGGCTGGCAGGAAGGCTGGCAGGCACCAAGGCTGGCAGGAAGGGTGGCACCAAGGCTGGCAGGAAGCCTGGCAGGAAGACTGTTAGGAAGCCTGGCAGGAAGGCTGGCAGGAAGGCAGGCACCAAGGCTGGCAGGGAGGCTGTCTGGCAGGGAGGCTGGAAGGCAGGCTGGCAGCAAGGCTGGCAGGGAGGCTGGAAGGCAGGCTGGCAGCAAGGCTGGAAGGGAGGCTGGAAGGCAGGCTGGCAGCTAGGCTGGCAGGGAGGTTGCCCAGGAGGCTGGGAGGCAGGCTGGCAGGGAGGTTGCCCAGGAGGCTGGGAGGCAGGCTGGAAGCAAGGCTTGTAGGCAGACATGCAGGCAAGAACTCGAGGTATCCAGCAGCAGGTCTTTCCTTGGAATGCTGGCCACGTGCGAGCATTCCCTTTATATCCGGGGGGCTTGCGCAATGCATCCCCCCCGCATGCGCAATTAACGCGGGATGTCCGTTCCGCTTCCGCTGTGCATCCGCTAGGCTTCCGCTGTGCATCCGCTTCATCCGCTGTACATGCATTCTGCATCCATTGTTTCCATTCTGCGTCCGCTTTGCTGAGGCCCCTCAGAAGCCTAGCGGATCTGCCATCCGCTTCCATCCGCTGGGCTTCTGTTCCACATCCGCTTTGCATCCGCCCTGCGTCCTCCCCGCATCCGTGTCATCCGCTCCAATTATGCAAATTTTCACCCCTTTTGAGCGCGGATACAACGGATGTAACATTTTTCTCTTCTGTTGTGTCCGTTTTGCATCCGTTGGGCAGTGTGACACGGCCTTAAGCAAGGGACAGCCCCTTAAGCTACTGGATCTAGGGATACATAATAGTAAGCGACTAGTTGATATGTGTGTCCAAAAGGCTGTGTTTGAACTCCAGAGGCAATGCCTAAATTGTCATGGATGAATAAGGTAAAAGGTTTCCGATAGTCAGGTAGCCCGAGTGCTGGGGCTGATGCCAGGGTTTGTTTCATGGTCTGAAGTGTTTTGTCCAAAGGTTTGGACCATTCAATGTGGTCAGGCATGTTTTTGCCTGTTAGTTGAATGAGTGGTTGGGCTATTTCTCCAAATGACAGGATCCATGGGCGGCAGAAGCCCAGTACTCCCAGTAAGGCTCTGACTTGTCATTTTGTCTGGGATGATTTCATGGCTAAAATGGTTTCTACCATTTTAGGGGCCAATTTACTAATTCCTGGTGCAGTAATGTAACCCAGATATGTTCTTTCTTGTTTTAAATACTGCAATTCAGAAGGGGAGGCTTTGTGCCCTCTTTCTACCAGGGCTTCAAGTACGTATAGGGTAAGTACAGGGTAAGTATAGTTTTAATAGTTCATCTTTCATTAGAAAGTCTTGTAGCAGCTGGATCATGTCACCCCAGGATGGATTATAGCTGTCTATGATAGATTTCAG
The DNA here is from genome assembly GCA_015471245.1 of Laticauda colubrina. Taxonomy (NCBI): domain Eukaryota; kingdom Metazoa; phylum Chordata; class Lepidosauria; order Squamata; family Elapidae; genus Laticauda; species Laticauda colubrina. The sequence goes on from BLBF01000135.1 coordinate 77,966, forward strand.
GGTTTGAATTACTGTTTGAGGATCAGCCCTGAAAGCTGGAGTATCCTTTTTCGAGATGACCAAGTCAGAGGCTGAGAAGGGAGTGTGGGTAAAAACATATTCTAATTATCCCCTAGTTCTGCCTGACACTGGTTTGATGAAAAGGGGAGCCATAATCTGTGCCTCAGTCTTTCCTTCCAGGGAATGGGTTTCAGGTTTTTCCTGATCTTTTCCCTCGGTCAGGTCTTTGGTCCTAGCCATTTCAGCCCAGCAGTACCAATAGGGTATTTGGCTGGGTTTAATGCGTGTTCTAAGTGCTTTCAGGGTTTTATAATCTAAAGTACCGCTATCAGGCCAAATTTGTGTCATCTCGCAATAAAGACCACTTTTTTCCAAATTCTTTTTGCTTCTTTTTTTATTCATTCCAGTCAGGACAGGCGCTTGCCTTTCATCCCAAGCCTCAAGTAATTTATCTAAGGGGGTCTCTTCCATTGCCCTCAAGCTATAACTTCCCATATTTCCAACCAGATGCGGGGATTACTTTGGTTTAGCCAGGCTACAGTTGTCAGTTTTCAGACAAAAAAGGTCTGGAAAGGACTCTGATTTCCTTACACATGGAGTATGGGCCCCTTTCTTTTAGGGAAACTCAGCCGTCAGTTTGAAGACCCCCCCTAAAAAACAGGGATCTCGGAGGACCGTCTGCCCCCTAGCAGCACAGGTACGGGCCCCTCCCTACACTCAGCCATCAGTTTTCAGATCTCCCTTAAAGGTGGGGATCTGGAAGGACCTATTCTGCTTTTTAGACAAACTATTTCCAATTTTGTTTGTCAGCAGCCAGTACAGGCCCCTTCTAAATGCACAGGGCTTTGCTTGCGGGATGTACCAGAACTATTCTTTTTCCTGTTTTTTATTTCCTCACACCAGTTCCTTTTGCAGCCCGCTCAGTTTTTCTTATGTCCTTCAGAAGGACTCACACTCCTTGATCACCTCTTGCATTCCCAAATCCAGCCGCTCACGGCTTGTGTTTGAACTAGCAGCTGGCTGGGGTGTGGCTGGCAATCACGGAGGAGGTAAGGTCCCGCTGTTTCCGCAGAGAAAACCCACAATCACACATGTGGTCCACTCAAGCTTCCACTCCCCTCCCTAGTAAAATTATAAATTTGAAGTGGTACTCACCTGTTTTCAAGCAGCTGTTGAGTGGAAAAGCCCAAGGATTCCCTTTACTACCCTATGCCTTCCAGGCTGGGTCCATGGATGTTGTTGTCCCTGAACAAAGAAGGTCCATGCCAGCTAGGTTTGGATCCGCGGGCCCGGTCCAGTAGCAGGGTTGGCTGGAAAACCTTTGTAGTCGCCAATTGTTGAAAGGTGTCAAAATACCTTTCCTTCGAGGATTTGATTTTCCCACTGGGAGAGCTCCTGTGCAAGGATACAGACAACTGCTTGAAAGCTGGATCTTTTTATTTTTCAGGAAGGCGAGGGACAGCAAGAAGTCTGCGTTCCTGGGCCAGCTATCTTTGTATGGTAAGTCCCTGGTTTTTTTACCCTTTTCTCCTTTTGTGTGTGAACGTTCGTAATTTTTGTTTAATGTTTCAAATCCTGTCAGAGTTTGTCTTTACTCCCACCGGAGGGCAAATTCTGCGGGGTGCGGAAGTTAAACTCTGCAGGGTGGTTTGATTGTATTATCAATTTTTTCCTGATCTCTTTTAGCTTTACAATGGTTTTCTATATTTGTTTTGTGGCAATCTCCTGTCTGTCTCTTTTGTAATTTATACATATTTTTCATGTCTTTTGTCTGTTTGTTTTGCTTATTTGGCATGTCTTGTGTTTGTAATGGTTTTCTTTTCTGATTTCTCTAGTTTTCTTAATTACTTGGGCTTTTGTCTAAAGGGATTCTTTAGTACCTTTTATTTGATTTCTTTTCCTATATCAGTTTGTTTTATGGCTGGCCTGATGTTCTCTTTGGGCCTTTGCTGTTTGAGTGACACCACTGTCTTCGTGAAGTTCCCTTTCCACAACACTTATGACTATTTCAGCATCCCCACAGTCACGAGAGGCCAGGCGAGGAGAGGCATGCCTCAATGTGAGTGATATTGAGTTGGCCACACCCAGTCAGTCACATTACCACCAAGCCACACCTACCAGCTAAGCCATGCCCACAGAACCAGTTGTTAAAAAAATTGAATCCCATCCCTGAATTCACCACATGTACACTAAAAAGTAGCAATCCAAGTGAGACTGAAAATGGTAAAATTGGCAGCTCTGGAAAGAAAGGAAATCAATATTTAATAATGTGGGTTTTTGCTGAGAAACCACTGAGAGCCATTAATAAGGACACTCTGGAAGTCAATTAATCTCTAAAAGTGCCTTGAAACCTCAAAATAATGTTGAATTCCTGCTATTACCCAAGGAATGGTGAATTACCTTATGCAATTAGTAGGTGCAGTAACAGTCATGAGGAAACCATAGATACAAACTGACATGGTATTTGGAAATCAAAATAAGGTAAAGAATAATAAAATAAGTGGAGACTATTACTTATATTTAGACTAAGAAATAATTGTGAAGCACTCTTTGAAAAGAAGGTGTGCAAATTTTTGTTTGAAGAAGTTGATGCTGTTTGACAATTGTTAGAAAGGCATTTCAATTGAGCAGGGCTTTTATTAATTATTAATGTTTATGGCATTTTGTTCTTTGGGTCTAATAGTCAGGCTTGAGAGAAGGAATTTTTAGGTTCATTTATCTTAGTTGATTTGCCACATGGAAAGTGAAGCTATGATACAAAATGCAACAATATTTGGACTGTTTTCTTTTGTACTGGCTTCATGATTCCTTAAGTTTTATTGCTGAGACAGTGTTTTAATATTGACAATTGTTTCTTGGAAATCTGGCTTGGTAATTGCACTGATGTCACATAGGCAACAGTTAAAGGTAATTCAAGAAGTACTTATCATTCAAAAGATGAAACATCATGCAAAGTTTCATGAAGACATTTTCATAAAACCTGCTTGTACCCTGTAATCCCTCAAATACTTTTTGTACTGTGAATAATTTGTGGTTCTTCTCTATCTAAAGCCTCTGTCATACTGCACCAACGGATGCAAAGAGGATGAAAAACGGACAAAAAGCTTGCCATCCGTTGGTTAATGCAATGTACTCACTGCCTCCGTTTTGCTTCCTCTCTATCCGTCCAGCATCTGTCTATTGACGTTTCATCCGCTCAGAAAGTTTTGAGCTGCCCAAAACTTTTGCGCGGAAAATGTATCCAATTCGTCCGTTATGCATCCACTACGCATCCTCTACGCATCCGTTCTGCATCCGTTACGCATCCGCTATATCCGCTAGGCATCCGCTGCACATCCACGCAACTCACATCCGCTCGGACGCAGGGAGGAAGCGGAACGGACACAGAACGGATGCAGAACGGATGCAGCACGGAAACAAAGCATTTAAAATGGAAAAAACGTTCGCAGAGGGGACCTATCTCGGATATTAAAGATGTCTAGAGGATGCCTAGAGGATGCCTAGAGGATGCCTAGAGGATGCCTAGAAGATGCAAAGGGACACCTATACTGCCTATAAAAAGGGGGAGCAACTCATCTGGATCTCACTTTCAGAAAAGCAGCCCTGCGGTGCGGACTTCTGCAGCCTTCATCTGCCTCTTCCTCTTCCACAGCATCCAGTCAAGTCCACTGTGGATCGTAACACAGTCCTTTTGGCAGCCACCATCCTTCTGCAAAAGTGCGAAGCCTTCTACAGGCTCTGTGAACTCTACTACGGGAAGAAAAGGAGGCGGCCAAGAAGCGTCTGGGTCCAAAGATGGATCGGGAGAAGAGCAAAGTACGGACTGTAGAACAAGCTGATGGTGGAGCTCAGGAACGAAGACACTCGGGCATTCCAGAACTTCATGAGGATGCCTCCAGCCATGTTTAACTAAGATGTGCAGCATCTGATACCCAGGTTGACCAAGGCAAACACCAACTTCCCGCCCAGCCTGGAACCTGGGCTCAAGGTGGCACTCACTCTGCGCCACTTGGCCTCAGGGACCACCTACAGGAGCATGCAGTACGGCTGGAGGGTGCCACACAACACCATCAGCATTGTGGTCAGAGAAGTGGTGCAGGCCATCATCGAAGAATACAAGGAGGAGCTCCTCCAGTACCCCTCCACTGAAGAAGGATGGAAGAAAGTTGCAGAGCAGTGGTATCAGAATTGGAACTTCCCTCACACCATTGGAGCCATCGATGGCAAGCACGTGGCCTGCAAAGCTCCAGCCAAGTCGGGGTCCACTTATTTCAATTACAAGGGCTTCTTCAGCATCATCCTCTTCGCCATGGTCGATGCTGACTACAAGTTCATCTACATCGATGCTTCAGGCAATGGGTCAGCTTCAGATGCCCAGGTATACAATGCAAGTGACCTCAAGGAGGGGCTGGAACGCAACCTCATCGTGGGCTTCCCAGATCCAGAACCCCTGCCCAACGACACACAAGATCTGCCCTACTTCATCGTGGGGGATGACACCTTCTCCTTCACAACCTACCTCATGAAGCCCTACACCTCCAAATACCTCACCCGTGAAGAGAGGATCTTCAACTAAAGGCTGTCCAGGGCAAGGCGAGTGGTGGAGAATGCCTTTGGCATCCTGGCCAACAGGTTCCAGGTACTTCTCATCACCATGCAGCATCACCCACAGACCGTGAGGAGGAACATGGAAGCTTTCTGCATCCTGCACAATCTATGCACACCCACTACCCAGTCTTGCAGAATAGGCTCGTGGACCTTCAACAAGGCAATGGGGACATGGAGCCTGGGGAATGGAGGCAAGGGTGAAACCTGATAGACACTCAGGATGTGCAAGGCCCCAACAGAGCCTTGCGTGAAGGGAAGAAGCAGTGCAACCTCCTGAAACACTGGTGCAACTCCCCAGTTGGAGCGGTGGAGTGGCAAGACAGGATGATAGATGCTTAATGGATGCTTCCTTCAGCCTGTCTCATTACACGGATGAGATTGTGCCATGTATGTTGAGTGGCCCTACAATGAACAGGGCATTTAATAAAGAGTTGTGTTTATGTTGACATGTGTGGATGATTGATTATGTTGTTATTGATAATAAAGGGCCATATGTGTGGCACCTGGGAGGGTGGACCATACAGTCCCACTATGCTTGCACTGGAGGTTTATCTATCCCACAGCTATTACCCATCCCAAAGGTATCCCTGCCCATCCTACTGCTATCTTAACCCATCCCACAGCTATCTCAACCCATCCCACAGCTATCTTAACCCATGCCACAAGCATGCAAAGGCTTAAACCATTTCTAAAAGTTTCCAGCAAGACTTTATTAAAAAAAAGAAATGAAGCAAGTGTGTGAATCAAAAATAGACTTTATTAACAACAAGCTATAAAACAAAAAAGAGTCTCTGGCACTCCTCTTGGTCACTCAGTCTCAGGGGTGAATGGTGCAGGTGCTGTGGAGGTGTCTGGTGCTGAAGTGCTTGTCATCAGCTCCTCCAGAAGCAGAAGCAGCAGGAGCCCCAGCCCCAGAAGAGTGAGTCCGTGCTGCAGAAGCCCCAGCAGAACCAGAGTGAGGGCCAGGGGGCGGGATGGTAGCCCTGTCCCTCTTGCAAGGGCTGGCAGCAGATGGCTGAGGCTTGCTGTGCTTCAACATGGTTGTGGGGTTTCTGGCTGGCAGGGAGGCTGGCAGGAACTAAGGCTGGCAGGAAGGCTGGCAGGGAGGCAGGCACCAAGGCTGGCAGGAAGGCTGGCAGGGAGGCAGGCACCAAGTCTCGCAGGCAGGCAGGCACCAAGGCTGGCAGGAAGGCTGGCAGGCAGATATGAACCAAGGCTGGCAGGAAGGCAGGCACCAAGGCTTGCAGGCAGACTGGCTGGCAGCAAGGCTGGCAGGCAGGCAACCAGCAAGGCTGGCAGGGAGGCTGGCAGCAAGGCTGGCAGGCAGGCACACAGCAAGGCTGGCAGGGAGGCTGGCAGCAAGGCTTGCAGAAAGGCTTGCAGGCAGGCATGCAGGCAGGGCAGGCAAGGCTGTCAATCCATCTGGCAGCAGGTCTTTCGTCTGAATGGTGACATGCTTCCGAGCTGCTTCCCTTTATATCCGCGAGGCTTACGCAATGCATCCTCCCCGCATGCACAATTAATGCTCGTCATCCGTTAGGCTTCCGCTGTGCATCTGCTAGTCTTCCGCTGTGCATCCGCTTCATCCGCTGTGCATCTGCTGTGCATCCGCTGTATCCGTTCTGCGTCCGCTTTGCTGAGGTCCCCCGGAAGCCTAGTGGATGTGCCATCTGCTCCCATCCGCTTCCATCTGCTGGGCTTCCGTTCCGCATCCGCTTTCCATCTGCTCTGCGTCCTCCCTCCGTCCGTGTTATCCGCTCTGGTTATGCAAATTTTTGCCCCTTTTGAGAGCGGATAACAACGGATGGAACATTTTGCTCGTCCGTTGTGTCCGTTTTGCATCCGTTGGGCAGTGTGACAGGGCCTTAAGGAGAGGGCAGTTTAATATGTCTCCTGCTTCCTCCTCCAAATCTCTCACAAAGCTTTTTGAATTTGATCCCTGATTATTCACACTGTAGTGCAGAGAATGTGAAGAGAACATCATAAAGTATTCAAACCTGACCAATGTGTTTGTTTATTGGTTTGCCAAATGTGTTTCATGAAAAACTATGTGACAGCAAGTTGATTACCCAACACCTAAAAAAAAAAGGACATTAAATGAAATCTAGCCCAATCCAAGGCCATTCCAATCCCAAAATCCTTCAAATTACAAATCCTGTGCTTCTTTAGGTGAAATGTTGGCATGTCAATTATTCTGCAGAAAGGCACCTCTTTAGCTTTGGATCCTGGATGTATAAATCTGACTGACTAGAAATGCTAATTAGAGTTTAGTTTGATTAGTACTTAGATGGTTAACTGGATCTTAGTGTACGCATGGGTAAACTTGGCACCTGCAAACTATTGTTGTACATATGATGAAAAACTATTTGGATGTGGTCTTAAATAGAGAAACACACACGCACACACACACAAACCTCAAACATTTTTGGATGATATTTATATAAACTATTTATAGTTTGTTAACTTTTAACCCTTTCCAAGAGGCAACTACTATTTTTCAGTATGCTAATGATGTGGTGATTACTCTGAGAAAGAAACAGTCATTGTAGCATTGAGGAAGATTTCAGAGTGAATTAGAAGACTTCACATTCACTCTGCAGTCAAACTGTCTGGTGAAACATTTATAGGCCACATAATATCACATGGCCATAAAACTATTCTTTCTGTACATCTGAGGTCTTTATTTTTAAAAAATGGGTTATAGCAGACCATACATTTTGTAACTCCTGAGAATGCTTCACAACCAGACCTATGAAGGAGCTGAAACACTAACTCAGAGTTCAGGTAATATTAGGCAGGCGAAGGAATTCATACAGAGGCACAACAGAAAGTTGTCAACTGTGCAGTTTGTTTATCCCTCTGCAAGGGAAGAGAACAAAGGCCTAGAGGGAAGGACCCTTTCCAGAGGGTGCAAATTGACTTTTTGTATATGTAAACAGAAAAAGCACCTCTTGGTTTTCCTATGTCCCTCGAGTAATTACAGGTAAAACTTGAAAAATTAGAATATCGTGCAAAAGTTCATTTATTTCACTAATGCAACTTAAAAGGTGAAATTAATATATGAGATACTCATCACATGCAAAGCAAGATAGTTCAAGCCGTGATTTGTCATAATTGAGATGATTATGGCTTACAACTCATGAAAAATCCACAATCTCAGAAAATTAGAATATTACATGCAATCAATAAAACAAGGATTATACATAGAACAATATTGGACCTCTGAAAAGTATAAGCATGCATATGTACTCAGTACTTGGTTTGGGCCCCTTTTGTAGCAATTACTGCCTCAATGGGGCATGGCATGGAAGCTATCAGCCTGTGGCACTGCTGAGGTGTTATGAAAGACCAGGATGCTTCAATAGCTGCCTTCAGCTCTTCTGCATTGTTCGGTCTCATGTTTCTCATCTTTCTCTTGGCAATGCCCTATAGATTTTCTATGGGGTTCAGGTCAGGCGAGTTTGCTGGCCAATCAACCACAGTAATTCCATGGTCATTGAACCAGGTTTTGGAGCTTTTGGCAGTGTGGGCAGGTGCCAAGTCCTGCTGGAAAATGAAGTCAGCATCCCCATAAAGATCATCTGCGGAAGGAAGCAATGAAGTGCTCCAAAATCTCCTGGTAGACGGGTTGACCCTGGACTTAATGAAGCACAGTGGACCAACACCAGCAGATGAAATGGCTCCCCAAATCAACACAGACTGTGGAAACTTCACACTGGACTTCAAGCATCTTGCAGTGTGTGCCTCTCCATTCTTCCTCCAGACTCTAGGTCTTTGTTTTCCAAATGAGATGCAAAAATTGCTCTCATCAGAAAAGAGGACTTTGGACCACTGAGCAATAGACCGGTTCTGTTTTTCTTTAGCCCAGGTAAGATGCTTCTGATGTTGTTTGTTGTTCAGGAGCGGCTTGACAAGAGGAATATGACATTTGAAGCCCATGTCCAGGATCCATCTGTGTGTGGTGCTCTTGATGCATTGACTCCAAGCCTCAGTCCACTCTTTGTGAAAGTCCCCAACACTTTTAAATAGCCTTTTCCTGACAATCCTCTCCAGGCTGCAGTCATCCTTGCTGCTTGTGCACCTTTTTCTTCCACACTTTTCCCTTCCACATATCTTTCTATTAATGTGCTTTGATATGGAACTTTGGGAACATCCAACTTATCTTGCAATTACCTTTTGAGGCTTTCCCTCCTTATGGAGGGTGTCAATGATGGTTTTCTGAACAACTGTCAAGTCAGCAGTCTTTCCCATGATTGTGATTCCTACTGAACCAGACTGAGAGACCATTTAAAGGCTCAGGAACTCTTTGCAGGTGTTATGGCTTAATTAGATGGTTAGAATGGGACACTTTGAGCCTAAAATATTGAACCTTTTCACAATATTCTAATTTTCTGAGATTGTGGATTTGGGGTTTTCATGAGCTGTAAGCCATAATCATCTCAATTATGACACTTCACAGCTTGAACTATATTGATTTGCATGTAATGAGTCTATCTCATATATTAGTTTCACCTTTTAAGTTGCATAACTGAAATAAATGAACTTTTGCACAATATTCTAATTTTTTGAATTTCACCTGTATGTGGGAGGTTTTGCTACTAGAAAAAGAGGTGCAAATGCCAGGAGCCCTTCATGTAGGAGCTTTTGCTCTTAGAGAATGAGGTGCCAGGATCCCTTCTTGTAGGTCATGCAGACTATGATCTAGGATATGAAAGTTCACTTGATGACACAAGTTTTTTTTAAGCCAGTGGTTCTTTGGTTCCTCATTAGATATTGGCCTTTTGTTGGAAGTATAGTTGAAAACATCAATTAGGAATGCTCCTAATTATTTAACTTTCTTCCTTAGCTGTTTGTAATCTTTTGTTATTGTTTTCATGTTAATTGCTGTGTCATTTGTCCCTGCTTGTAAGAGAAGGAAGAGGTAATAATCTATGGGATTGATTATTTTTGAAAGGTACTCAGTTACATCTTTTATTTTTCTCTCCGGAGACAGCATACCTGCCTAGATAGACTATCTGATCTGTTCTTCTAAGAATTGAATCTCCTATCACCAATACTCACCTTTTTTTCCTTAGGGAAGTCCGGGATACTTTTCTTCCTGTTGCAGGAATGCTGGCTAAATAGCTTTTTGGAAACTATTGATGACTGCTCTTTTATAGATGTCTACACATTTTCTTCCAGAGGAAGGTTATGAAAAGAATTGTTCAGTTTCTTTGGATTGGGCTAAGTCAGATAGTAGGTTTTTTCCTCTTGGTTGTTGTTTTCTTCTAAAGGTGACATTTTTCCACTGGTCTTTTTTTTTTTTTACATTCATATATAGGGTCATTTTTATAGAAGCTGTTGTTCTCTGTTGTGTTCAATTTGGGTGTATCAGTTTTGTACTTTAGATTCAGATATAGCAG
>BLBF01000136.1:0-12673 GCA_015471245.1 Laticauda colubrina
ACCCTTGCCTCCATTCCCCAGGTTCCATGTCCCCATTGCCTTGTTGGAGGTCCACGAGCCTGTTCTGCAACACTGGGTAGCGGGTGCGCATGGGATTGTGCAGGATGCAGCAAGCTTCCACAATGTTCCTCACTGTCTGTGGGTGATGCTGCATGGTGGTGAAAAGTACCTGGAACCCGTTGGCCAGGATGCCAAAGGCGTTCTCCACCACCCGCCTTGCCCTGGACAGCCTGTAGTTGAAGATCCTCTCTTCATGGGTGAGGCATCTGGAAGTGTAGGGCTTCATGAGATAGGTTCTGAGGGAGAAGGCGTCATCCCCCACAATGAAGTAGGGCACATCTTGTGTGTCGTTGGGCAGGGGGTCTGTATCTGGGAAGCCCATGATAAGGTTGCGTTCCAGCCCCTCCTTGAGGTGACTGGCATTATATACCTGGGCATCTGAAGATGACCTGTTGCCTGAAGCATCGATGTACATGAACTTGTAGTCAGCATCGACCATGGCAAAGAGGATGATGCTGAAGAAGCCCTTGTAGTTGTGATAAGTGGACCTTGAGTTGGCTGGAGATTTGCAGGCCACGTGCTTCCCATCTATGGCTCCAATGGTGTGGGGTCTTTGTTCCTCAGCTCCACCATCAGCTTGTTATACAGTCCCTACTCGGCTCTTCTCACGATCCATCTTTGGACCCAGACACTTCTTGGCCGCCTCCTTTTCTTCACGTAGAACAGGTGAAAGAGCCTGTAGATGGCTTCGCACTGTTGTAGAATGATGGCGGCTACCAAAAGGAGTGTGTGATGATCCATGGTGGAGATGACTGGATGCTGTGGAAGAGCAAGAGCAAGAGCAAGGCTGAAGAGGTATGCACTGCAGGGCTGCTGGACTGAAAGTGAGATCCAGGTGATTTCCCCCTTTTTATAGGAAATATAGGTTTTCCGCTAGGTGTCCTTTTGCATCCTCTAGGCATCCTGCAGACATCCTAAATATCCGAGATACGTCCCTTATACGAACATTTTTTCCATTTTAATGCTTTGTATGCGAGCTGCATCCGCTTTAAACCTTTCTACGTTTGTGCTACTAACGCTGCGTGTCCATTCCACATCCGTTTCGCTTCCTCCCTGTGGAGCAGATGCAAGTTGCGCAGATGGTCAGCGGATGCCTAGCGGATATAGCGGATGCCTAACGGATGACAACGGATGTATAACGGATGTTCCCCGTAAGCGTAGTGGATGCATAATGGATGCATTGGATACTTTATCCGCTCAAAAAGTTTTGTGCAGCTCAAAACTTTTTGAGCAGATGAAATCCCACTAGACGGATGCTGGATGGATAGAGAGTATGAAAAACGGACTCAGTGAGTACAGAACGGATGCATCGCGTTAACCAACGGATGGCAAGTGCTTCTCTCCCTTTTACATCCTCTTTCCATCCATTGGTGCTGTGTGACAGGGGCTTTAGGATGTGGATCTGATCCAGGGAGATCAGATTGAAGAACTTACTTGACCACAGAAATTATTGGGTGAATTTCTCCCAATCACTCCCGTAGAAAGTTCTTACATTTAAATTAACAATTGTATATGCCACCTTGAGTTTCCATAGAAAATGTAGGATGAAAAATGAAGAAATATTTTGGGCATTAAAATGCAATCAAGACACACTTTACAAAATCACTTCATGGAGGTAGTAGGTTTTCTTTCTCTGGAGGTTGGTTAATAGATGTTGGCTAGCCACCCATCATGGATAGTTTAATTAGCTTTCGTGAACCTTGCAGATAATTGAACTAAATCAGTGTTTCCCAAACTTGGCAACTTTAAAATGTGTGGATTTTAAGTCCCAGAATTCCTAGCTCACTGGATAGGTAATTCTGGGAGTTGAAGTCCACACATTTTAAAGTCTTCAAGTTTGAAAAATACTGGAATGGATGATCCTTAAAAAGAGCTGTGGTGGTGCAGTGGTTAAAATGAAGCATTGCAAGCTAATTCTACCATCTGCCAGCAGTTCAATTGTGAACAGCTCAAGGTTGACTCAGCTTTCCAGCCTGCCGAGGTCTGTGAAGTGGTATATAAATCTAAGTGCTATTGCTATTATGGTCCCTTCCAACACTGCAATTCTGTGATAATGTTTATGTGTCAGCAAGGTGGTGTGGACTTTTAGTGCACACAGATTTTTTTTTCTTAGCCAAGTCACCCCCTGAAACCTCAAGGAAAGAAAGGAAATCCTAGTTTGATTCTTATATATGATCCTTCAGTACATGGTGTCCTTTGGAACCCAAAGTCTTTTTTTTTTTTTTTTGCTCACTTTCTGGGACTATGTTAATGATTTAAATTACTAAGAGACATAAAATAGCAGGGGGACTCTTGCCTCTGTTGCCCAAGGATGATGGAGTTATGTATTATAATGCATTGGGAAGATTGCAGATTTTATTTTATTTATGTATGCAGTTTGTATCCTCACTTTCTGCCTATACTAGAAAGCCAAATTTCACCTCTGGTGATTTATAGTTCTCTCCATTTTCTCTATCCAGCTCAATGTATGATTCTGTGTGCCTCTGGAAATCTGCTCTTTTCTTGCCTCCTTTCTCCCTGTGCTAGAAGCTTCCAGGTGACTTTTAATACCTTTTAACTTTCCATCATCACCTGCTCTGCCTCATCTTTTCTCCCCAATTAACCTCACGTTATTTTGTTCTCAGGAGCCAAGTAACCTTGTGTTGCAACAAAACCTCCCATCTGACGGTCTTCTTCCCTAGCATATGTATTTTATTAAACTTCCATTTCCATTTTAATAGACAAGGACCATCTCAAGTTGTAAATTAAAAAGGCAGCTGGTAAAAAAAAACCCTATAAAACTCTCATAATGTTTTTATGCATCAAACTTAATTCTTATTGATTTTCCAAGCAGTGAGTGGCTGTAAGCAAAAATCAGTTGCTCTGTTTTTAATGAGTTTTCTTCCCTCCCCTGCCTTGCAGCAATAATGTCCCAAGCCTAAGAATTTGTGTGGAATGAACAAGATTTTTTTAAAGTGTTGCAAATAATGTTTTACGCATTACAACCTTTTAATGAATCCTTGAGGTTGAATTTGAGCCATCTTGTGAAAGTGTAGCACTTGTACAAAACTAGCAGGCTAACCTAGCATAGCAAGAAAGCTAAAAATTGTCCACTTGATGGCATTCTTTCTTAGATGGTCAATTTGTATCTGGCTTTTCCAACTCAGCCTGTAAGTTTGGGCTTACAGTTAAATGAGATATTGCAGGATCCAATCTGGATTGGTGACCAGGACCAGAAGTTTAGTCTTCCAAGCTTTCAAGCTCATGCTGGAGCCTATCCTCAGGGAACTTCACTCTGAGGATGTGCTCCAGCACAAGTCCAAAAGCTAAGAACACTAAAACTCTGGTTCTGGTCATCAATCCAGATTGAATCCTGCCTGCAACATTATCCTGGGACACCTATATTTATCTTCAAAACATTCTATTGGTTCTAGATCAATGTTTTTCAAACATGCCAAGTTTAAGAAATGTGGATTTCAACTACCAGCATTTTCAAAACAGCAATTATAATGTTTGAGAAACACTGATCTAGATGGAAACTGTTTTATTTGCAAAGAACCAGAGAAGTCTTATCTGGAGTCTGCCATACAGAGGTTAGTTACTTTGATAAGAACTAAAGAATCTAACCAATATAACTGCTCTTTGAGGATGCTCTTCATTCATCCTGCATGCATTCCTTTGATTTGTTTTAAACAATGCTTCAGTTCTCAGATGCAAGGAATTTACCTGAAGATCCTTTGGGTGAGATTTGGAGGAAAGAGATTGAGGGATTAGGACCAATTTAGTTGAAATGACTCACAAAATGGTGAATGCAACTTATACTTACATTGTTTTAAGGAATATTCCATCAGTTTTCTCTTAGCATATAAAAACAGTTCAGTGATAGTCTTTTTCTTAGTAATGATGTGAGAGAAAATAATGTGAATTTATCAGATTTGTACAAATTGATATGTGAGTCAAAATAGAATTATCCTTCCATATCTGCATCCTTTCTGAATTTGTAATACTTCCTAAACAAAGGTGTACATATAAATATTTGTAGAGAAAGTATATGCAAGCACTTGGATATATTATGTTACAGAAAAATAACACATTCCACAAAAACTCATAAATATTGGGATACATAAACACGAAACTTGTAAAAAATGAACATTGCAAGCAGATATTAGAATGAAACTGTCATGCCCCTGGTGGAGACTGACTCTGAGAGAGAGGAGGAACAGCCAACAGGGAGTGGAAGTGTGGCTCCAGAAGTTGTGGAAGTGGATGGGGAAGGGCAGAAGCCAACTGGGCAGTCAGAGGAGAACCCAGGCCCATCCCATCTCCATCCTAGGGCATGCAGGGAGGAGAGGATAAGGGAGAGACATGGTCTACTCAGGAGAAGAGGGCCTTGATCCTCTTCATGGGCTGCAGCAGTGACAACTGGATAAGAGGCCAGACATGCATTATTGGTGAGTGCTGGAAACAAAGCATGGAAATATCTCTAGTTTATGGTTCCTGTCTGAGTTTGGTGTCATTCCCAGTGTGCGTTCTGTTATCTGTGGATGTCCTCCAGCCCTTATCTTGCCTGCTTTGTGTTGTTTTTTACTCTTTATAACTTAAGCCCCTGTCACACTGCACCAACAGATGCAAAGAGGATGTAAAATGGACAAAAAAGCTTGCCATCCGTTGGTTAATGCGATGTATCCGTTCTGTACTCATTGCTTCCATTTTGCTTCCTCTCTATCCGTCCAGCATCCATTCATGGACGTTTCATCCGCTCAGAAAGCTTTGAGCTGATCATAACTTTTGCGCGGAAAATGTATCCAATTCGTCCGTTCTGCATCCGCTAGGCATCCACTCGGAATCCGTTCTGCATCCATTATGCATCTGCTATATCCACTAGGCATCCGTTATGCATCCGCACAACTAGCATCCACTCGGATGCAGGGAGGAAGCAGAACGGATGCAGAATGGATGCCTAGCGGATGCAGCACGGAAACAAAGCATTTAAAATGGAAAAAACCTTAGCAGAGGGGACCTATCTCGGATATTAAGGATGTCTAGAGGATGCCTAGAGGATGCCTAGAGGAAGCCTAGAGGATGCCTAGAGGATGCAAAGGGACACCTATACTGCCTATAAAAAGGGGGAGCAACTCACCTGCATCTCACTTTCAGCCCAGCAGCCCAGCTGTGCAGACCTCTGCAGCCTTCATCTGCCTCTTGCTCTTCCACAGCATCCAGTCATGTCTACCATGGATCGTAACACAGTCCTTTTGGCAGCCACCATCCTTCTGCAACAGTGCGAAGACATCTACAGGCTCTGTGAACTCTACTACAGAAAGAAAAAGGGGCGGCCAAGAAGCGTCTGGGTACGAAGATGGTTCACCAGAAGAGCAGAGGACGGACTGTACAAGCTGATGGTGGAGCTCAGGAACGAAGACACTTGGGCATTCCAGAACTTCATGAGGATGCCTCCAGCCATGTTTGACGAAGTTGTGCAGTGGCTGACACCCAGGTTGACCAAGGCAAACACCAACTTCCGGCCCAGCCTGGAACCTGGGCTAAAGGTGGCACTCACTCTGCACCACCTGGCCTCAGGGACCACCTACAGGAGCATGCAGTACGGCTGGAGGGTGCCACACAACACCATCAGCATTGTGGTCAGAGAAGTGGTGCAGGCCATCATCGAAGAGCTCCTCCAGTGCCCCTCCACTGATGAAGGATGGAAGAAAGTTGCAGAGCAGTGATAACAGAGGTGGAACTTTCCCCACACCGTTGGAGCCATCGATGGCAAGCACGTGGCCTGCAAAGCTCCAGCCAACTCAGGGTCCTCTTATCACAACTACAAGGGTTTCTTCAGCATAATCCTCTTCGTCATGGTCGATGCTGACTACAAGTTCATGTACATCGATGCTTCAGGCAACGGGTCATCTTCGAATGCCCAGGTATACAACACCAGTCACCTCAAGGAGGGGCTGGAATGCAACCTCATTGTGGGCTTCCCAGATCCAGACCCCCTGCCCAACGACACGCAAGATGTGCCCTACTTCATCGTGGGGATGACGCCTTCTCCCTCACAATCTACCTCATGAAGCCCTACACCTCCAGATCCCTCACCCGTGAAGAGAGGATCTTCAACTACAGGCTGTCCAGGGCAAGGTGGGTGGTGGAGAATGCCTTTGGCATCCTGGCCAACAGGTTCCAGGTACTTCTCACCACCATGCAGCATCGCCCAGAGACTGTGAGGAGGATCATGGAAGCTTGCTGCATCCTGCACAATCTCATGCGCACCCGCTACCCAGTCTTGCAGAACAAGCTCATAGACTTCCAATAAGGCAATGGGGACATGAAGCCTGGGGAATAGAGGCAACGGCAAAACCTGACAGACACTGAGGATGTGCAAGGCCCCAACAGAGCCTCACGTGAAGGGAAGAAGCAGCGCAACCTCCTGAAACACTGGTGCAACTCCCCAGCTGGAGCAGTGGAGTGGCAAGACAGGATGATAGATGATTAATGGATGCTTCCTTCAGCCTGTCTCATCACACGGATAAGATTGTGCCATATATGTTGGGTGGGCCTACAATGAACAGGGCATTTAATAAAGTGTTGTGTTTATGCTGACATGTGTGGATGATTGATTACATTGTTATTGATAATAAAGGGCCATAGGTGTGGCACCTGGGTGGGTGGACCATCCAGTCCCACTATGCTTGCACTGGAGGTTTATCTATCCCACAGCTATTACCCATCCCAAAGGTATCCCTGCCCATTCCACAGCTATCTCAACCCATCCCACTGCTATCTTAACCCATCCCACAAGCATGCAAAGGCTTAAACCATTTCTAAACGTTTCCACCAAGACTTTATTAAAAAAAAGAAATGAAACAAGTCTGTGAATCAAAAATAGACTTTATTAGCAACAAGCTATAAAACAAAAATGAGTCTCTGGCACTCCTCTTGGTCGCTCAGTCCCAGGGGTGAAGGGTGCAGGTGCTGTGGAGGTGGCTGGTGCTGGAGTGCTTGTCATCAGCTCCTCCAGAAGCAGGAGCAGCAGAAGCCCCAGCCCCAGAAGAGCGAGCCCGTCCTGCAGAAGCCCCAGCAGAACCAGAGTGAGGGCCAGGGGGTGGGATGGTAGCCCTGTCCCTCTGGCAGCAGATGGCTGAGGCTTGCTTTGCTTCCGCATGGTTGTGGGGTTGCTGGCTGGCAGGGAGGCTGGCAGGAACCAAGACTGGCAGGAAGGCTTGCAGGGAGGCATGCACCAAGGCTGGCAGGAAGACTGGCAGGGAGGCAGGCACCAAGGCTGGCATGCAGGCTGCCACCAAGGCTGGCAGGAAGGCTGGCAGGCAGGCTGGCTGGCAGGCACCAAGGCTGGCAGGAAGGCTGGCAGGAAGGCTGGCAGGCAGGCACCAAGGCTGGCAGGCAGGCAGGCACCAAGGCTGGCAGGCAGGCAGGCACCAAGGCTGGCAAGAAGGCTGGCAGGCAGGCTGGCAGGCAGGCATGCACCAAGGCTTGCAGGAAGGCTGGCATCAAGGTTGTCAGGAAGGCTGTCAGGGAGACAGGCACCAAGGCTGGCAGGCAGGCAGGCAGCAAGGCTGGCAGGCAGACTGGCTGGCAGCAAGGCTGGCAGTCAGGCAGCCAGCAAGGCTGGCAGGGAGGCTGGCAGGGAGGCTGGCAGGGAGGCTGGCAGCAAGGCTTGCAGCAAAGCTTGCAGGCAGGCATGCAGGCAGGGCAGGCAAGGCTGTCAATCCATCCGGCAGCAGGTCTTTCCTCTGAATGGTGACCTGCTTCCAAGCTGCTTCCCTTATATCCGCAGGGCTTACGCAATGCATCCTCCCCGCATACGCAATTAACGCTAGGCATCCATTAGGCTTCCGCTGTGCATCCACTAGGCTTCCGCTCTGCATCTGCTTCATCCGCTCGGCGTCTTCTTTGCATCCGCTGTATCCGTTCCGCGTCCGCTTTGCTGAGGTCCCCCAGAAGCCTAGCGGATGTGCCATCCACTCCCATCCGCTTCCATCCGCTGGGCTTCCGTTCCACATCCGCTTTCCATCCGCCCTGAGTCCTCCCCGCGTCAGTTCCTTTCCGTATTATCCACTCCGGTTATGCAAATTTTTGCCCCTTCTGAGAGCGGATAACAACGGATGGAACATTTTTCTCATCCGTTGTGTCCTTTTTACTAACGTTTTGCATCCGTTGGGCAGTGTGACAGCACCTTTAAACAGCATTGCCTCCTTCTTGTAACTGCTTGTGTGGGAGCTTTTGTCTCCAGAAAAGGATATTTGGAGCTTGGAAGCAAAATGAAGGAATAAAAGGGGCTTCACCTGTTTTTTTGACTGTGTTTATTGTGTATCCCACCCTGGGTCATCACAGAAACTGAGTGAGTTTAAAATCAGAGAAATGATTTATTTGTCACATAGGTACTTGAGACCCCAAAAAGATATCTGAGCCAAGACTAGTTTTAGGATCCCAGAAGTTCTCATGCCAAACAGTGTTTCTCAGTTGGAATGCATCCAGGTATGTGAACTTCAACTTCTAGAATCCTCAGCAATATGAACGCTGGTGGAGGAATTATGAGAATATTTAAAGTGATATATCTGGAAGTTACAAGCTTCTCTCTACTGGCATCTAATGATCACCTACGTTTTACAGATCTGATGTAGTAGCCCTAGGTGATACTGCTGTAAAAAGAAACCTCAAAATTTAAACAGTATAACTGTGAGTACAATGGCATATTATGCATTATCTCTTTCAATTTAAGTAGATATGCCAGACCATGGCTTAGAAAAAAAATCTCAGATCACTAGAGAGCAGAAACAAATAATTTCCAATTTTAACTCAGATCTGAGGACTTTTAGATTGCCCTAATTTCATTAGAGAAGGTATTGACATTTTTGCTTTATTTCATTTTTTTCCCTGCCTTTATTTTTGGTCAGCACAAAGCCATGTACATATTCAATGTTCCCATCTCCTGTTTTCCCAATAGTTGCAATTCTAGGAAGTGGATTGGGCAGAGAGAGAGAGAATAACTAGCCCAAAATGACACAGTTCATGCTTAAGAAGGACTAGGCCTCACGGTCTCCCAATTTTTAACCCAAACACTACATAAAACCAGCATTAAAAATGCATTGACCTCCTATCTCTTTGGATGTAAGTTTTTAAGTACCACTCCTTAATCAAATTTAATTTAACGAAAGTAAATAATTTCTTCAGACAAAGATGATATTATGCTAGCTTCTGCCTACCAACTCTATTTTAAAAGCATCTAGAACAGGGGTGTCAAACTCAAGGCCTGCAGGCTGGATCTGGCCCATGGGGTGCTTAGATCTGTCCCGTAGGGCTGCCTTGGAAAAAGGGAAAGACTGGTCCACAGGGCCTCTGTCAGAGAAAACAGAGAGCTCTGTTTTTGCTGGCAGAGTGTTGCAGGAAGCTGTTGCAGCCAAAAGCAGAGCTCAGGACCCCATTTTCGCAAGCAGAACGCTTAGGCCATCTAAGTGCTCCCAACATGAGGGATGTTGCCCTGGCCATGCCCCCTGCCCCCCCCCCCCCGGAGATGCAGCCTTCAATGAAATTGAGTTTGATCTAGAATCTACACATACTTCTGGGAGAAGAATTAGGACCACAACAATATGCAGCCAAGATTATTTCTTGACATTCTGATGTTTATCAGAATTTTTTGCAGCCTGGAGATGGCTTCCATATTAAGATCTCATATTAAAGCATTGAATTTTTTGTTTTATATTTCATCTTTCTGTTGGCTGATCAGCCCAAGCAGCTAATGCCATTTCTTTAAAATACAAAAAGAGGGATAGTAATGATTTAAAGAGATCTCTCTTGAAAGGGAAAAAAATCTATATGACAATTTGCCAGATCAGAAATCTGTCTGTAAAACAGGGCTGTCAAACTTGTGGCCTGAGGGCCGGATGCGTCATGCACTGGCCACGCCCATGCCCGGTATAGCAAAGAGGAAAAAAGTCCCAATATGTCATGTGACACTACCATGACACCATGAGTTTGACACCCCGCTGTAAACGGACACAATTAAATGGAATGGTCTACTTTAGTCCTCTAATGTCTAACTAACAGGCTGAAAACTTAAATATCAGTTCAGAATATTTATCGCAGATTAGCGCTCTGATAATTTGCAATATCTTTATATAGGTTCTGTCCATCTTATCAGCCTCATCCCATTCATTGTGTAGCACACCCCTAATTTTATTTCTTGGTCACACTCAGGTATAACAGAATGCTTCTGCCTGGATTATAAATATAGAGATCACCTTCTAAAAGTGACATTACTACCAAATGTGCTTCCATTTTTCTTCAGCTTTTTGAGCTTGAAGGTTATGCTCCTGCTATAGTTTAATGCTTTTTTCTCCCAAAAGAGAGGGCTAAAAACCCTCACCATTTCCTTCTCTTAAGCTATAAAAGCTTATGCTATCATGATTTTCTTATTGCAAGCTCTGTGATTTTTTTTGGGGGGGAAGCCATTAATAATGGAACGAATCTCCCGAGAATAGCAATAAAAATCATGAAAAGTTGGCAAGCCTATTCATTCCTGTGGTGGTCTTGTTACAAAGTTTATCTGGCAGAGAGAAAGGTAGCTGCCGTTTCTTATCAAGACCCTGGAGAGGAGAAATGCAGATATTCCACTGATGAGTTCAGTGGAAATCTGCCTTCAGTCAGGTGGAATAAGAAATGTAAATGAAGATCAGTCCAGTGATCCTGGCCTCTTGTTGGTTGGAGGCTGCTGAGATGCCAAGCTTTGCTGAACCAGAGGTGGATTTTAGTTAGATCAAAAGTACCTGATTGCTTGTTTGGTTAATGCTAAGCAAGACTGAAACAAGATCCTACCCCAATAATGTCCTTGTTTCAAGAACACCTACAGCATGTCTGTTAATGGAAGTGTTGGATGTTAAAACCCAGAAGGATATTTCTTCCAACAGAAGATTGCAGTAAGGCTTAGGAACAATATAATTGTACGTTTGGCTAGCATAAGCTTTCTTTCATTTGCTATCTCTTATGGCATTTGGGGAAGGAAGGAGAAGCAATAAATGGAAAGGTAAGAAAGCTCTTGCAATTATCCATTTCCTAATTGGTCTTTCTTTGCTGACCAAGCTGAAGTTCAAATCTGAATCCGAGTTTCATTGCCAATGGAAATTATACTTGGGTGTGCTGAGCTGAGAGTTCACATGTGCTGACTTAGCCGTTGGGATTCTCTTGGCCTCTTATCTGGCTCTCTTTCTGCCAAAGAGTTTGTGAAATGTTCAATAATCTTGGACTACGAAGCTCTTGTCAGTTATGGCTTACACACATTCTAATGTCGTTTTTGGTCAGCATTAACAATAAAGCTGGCAGGGTGGAGGGGAACTACAGACACGGCCTTGTCAGCAGTTAATTAGGCAATGCTGCACACAGAGGAGCTCTGATCAGTTCCCAGAGCCCCACAAAGAGTTTCCCTTCCTATCGCAGAAAGTTGTCACTGCAGACAGCAATCTGTCCACTATGTTGTCAAGAGAAACCCTGGATACAAATGCTCACAACCTTTGCAAATTGCCCAGATCAAAATGATCTGACAAACTAGAGCTTTTTATTTGATCAGTAGACCTAGGAACATAGAAACAAAGCTGAATGAATGTTGCTGGGCAGCAATGGAAACTGAATAGACATAATAGGGACATTCAAAAATTCATGTATAGCATAGATAATGATGATAGATACTGTAGAAGCTCTCCCTCTCTGACAAAAAAATCAAAATTCAAGATCATCCATAGAAATATAATGCAGGAAGATTGGATGAACAGAAGGAACTATTTCATGACTCAATTATGGAATATGCTGTCAGCAGCTACAGTCATGGTAGCCATTTCGTTTTGTTTTAAAAGGCACTGGACAAATTAATGTAGGATAAGGCTTTCAATGGATACTAATATTGATAGCTGTTTATAGTCTTATCAGTTTACAGCAGTCTGCCTGTGATGTTGGCTGCTGAGAAGGAAAGGATAGCAATTCTCCAGACCAGAATTGTGAATGTTCTACACACTGCCAGTTAGTCAGTCAGTCAGTCAGTAAGTTAGTAAGTATATTGATGTAACTATTGGTGATAACATATACTATAAAATACAATAAAATAATAGTGGAAAAGTAAAATTCAGCCAGCTGACCAATATGTGCCACACAATGCTGGGTCAGACAGGCATATAACCTGATCCAGCAAAATAATTCTAATATTCTTTTGGTTTGTTTTTTTTAGATTGAGGGCCATGCTTGACCTTGAAATGGCATACCAGAGGTCAGATTTCAGGAAAGTGAAGGGAAAAAAAAGAAAAAAAAAGTCATTGGATCAGAACAGAACAATTTTTAATTTCATGCACTGGAAATGTAAGTGTAATTAAAATTATTCTAGTTGAATAGAATGAACATCAGTATACATCAGGTAGTTCTCAACTTATGATCCCAATTTCTGAGACAATTGTTAAGTGAGTTTTGTCTCACTTTACGACCTTTCTTGTCCCAGTTGTTAAGCAATTATGTTCTCTTTGCTCAAACAGAGCAAGAAGTAGCTTAACAAAAGAAGGAGAAAAATTTGTTTGCCCCGTGATAGATAGATAGATAGATAGATAGATAGATAGATAGATAGATAGATAGATAGATA
>BLBF01000138.1:0-12069 GCA_015471245.1 Laticauda colubrina
TCGGTAGCATCAGTGTCATGTGTGGCATCGGTGGCATCAGTGGAACCAGTGGCAACGGTGTTGTCCGATGACTCTGTGCCTGGACTGGGAAGGGCTGCTGCCTGTGATGCTGGACCTCCTGGTAGCCGTAGCCCTGGTAGGTGAGGGCCTGTGGGAAGCCTTGGAATGGGAGGGACATCACCTGGGGTGGAGGAGCAGACCTGGACTGGGTGGGAGCAGGTTCCTCTGGGTCTGGAGGTTTGTGAAGCAGCTCGGTGATCCGGTCCTTCACCACCTGGTACTGGGGTTCTGCCATGTCCGTGAGGGTCTGGTTGACATAGGTGAGGAAGGGCTTGCGGTTGGAGGATGAGGAGTCGGTGTGGACCAGCTGAGAGAGGAGATCTATGCTGGTCCGGATGGTGTCCCTGATCTCCAGCAGGACAGTGTGGCTCTACCCCTCCTGCTGTCTGGCTCTCTGCCTTTCTGTGGAGGCGGAGCTGGGGGTGGTGGATGCGGCTACGACTGTGGTGGACTCGATGTCTCCTCTCTCCCACCGCACCAGGGAGTCCTCCACGCGCTCCATCACAGTGACAACAGCTGTCCTTGGGTTCTCCGCCATGGCACGCTCCACAGAAACCTGCCTGGAGACAGGAGCTGACTCTAAGCCGGAAGAGGACTGGCTCTCAGCAGGCTGCCGGAGAGAGAGGGTAGTGAGAGGGGCTGCTGGTGCTCCTTGGTGGCGGATCTCACCCTCCAAGAAGCTGCACCTGGCCATGTCATAGGTCTCTCTGTCCGTCAGCTTAACCGTGGCCTGGCCAGATTTCTTGAGGTGCAGCTTCCCGTACCAGGTGTGCATGTGCTTCCACCAGCCGAGGAGCACCTCCGAAGTGTAGCCCATACTCTCCGCCTTCTCTCTCCAAGCAGCCTGCTTCCTTTTGGTGTCCCTGTACAGCGGGTGTCCTTTCCACCACAGATAGTCATTCTCTCTCAGCCACTCCAGCACCTCATCCTCGTGTTCCTCCTCAATGGAGTATTGCCTCCTCTCCTGTCCCCACATACTCCTCTTCCTCCCTTTGGCAGGACCAGATGAGCCCTCATCAGAGGGGCTCCCAGGTAGCAGGGGCTGCTCCTCCATACCACCAGCAGCAGCAGCACCAGCAGGATCATCATCATCATCATCATCATCATCATCATCATCATCATTATCATCATCACCAGCAGGTTTATAATCATCATCATCATCAGCAGCAGCAGCAGGATCATCATTGTCATCAGCAGAAGCAGGAGAACCAGCAGGATCAGCAGCAGCAGCAGCAGCAGTGGCAGCAGCAGCACCAGCAGGACCAGGATCATCATCAGCAGAGTAAGCACCAGCAGTGCCAGCAAGACCAGGAGCACGAGCAGGACCAGGAGCACGAGCAGGACCAGGAGCACGAGCAGGACGAGCAGGATGAGCAAGACCAGGAGCACCAGCAGGACGGGCAAGTCCAGGAGCACCAGCAAGACCAGCAGGACCAGCAGGACGAGGAGTAGCTTCAGCAGAGTAAGCACCAGCAGAAGCACCACCGCCAGAAGCAGCTTCAGCAGAGTAAGCACCAGCAGAAGCACCACCGCCAGGAGCAGCACCAGCAGAGTAAGCACCAGCAGAAGCACCACCACCAGGAGCAGCGCCAGCAGAAGCTCCAGCACCAGAAGAGCGAGCCCGAGCAGCAGAAGCAGCAGCAGAAGCAGAGTCAGGGACAGGGGGCGGGAGGGTGGCCCTGTCCCTCTTGCCAGGGTTGGCGGCAGGTTGCTGAGGCTTTCGCTTCTTCCCCATGGTTGTGGGGTTGCTGGCTGGCAGGGAGGCTGGCAGGGAGGCTGGCACGCACCAAGGCTGGCAAGAAGGCTGGCACCAAGGCTGGCAGGAAGCCTGGCAGGCAGCCAGGCACGAAGGCTGGCAGGCAGGCAACAAGGCTGGCAGGAAGACTGGCAGGAAGGCAGGCAGGCAGGCAGGCAGAGAGCAAGGCTGGCAGGGAGGATGGCCAGGAGGCTGGGTGGCAGGCTGGGAGGCAGGCTGGGAGGCAGGCTTGGAGGCAGGCTGGCAGGAAGCCTGGCAGCAAGGCTTGCAGGCAGGCATGCAGGCAGGGCAGGCAAGGAGTCGATGTATCCGGCAGCAGGTCTTTCCTCCGAATGGTGACCTGCTTGGGAGCTGCTTCCCTTTATATCCGTGGGGCTTATACAATGCATCCCCCCCACATGCACAATTAACACTCAGCATCCATTCGGCTTCCGCTGTGCATCCGCTAGGCTTCTGCTGTGCATCCGCTTCATCCGCTCGGCATCCGCTTCATCCGCTCAGCATCCACTCTGCATCCGCTGTATCCATTCTGTGTCCACTTTGCTGAGGCCCCCCGGAAGCCTAGCGGATGTGCCATCCACTCTCACCCGCTTCCATCCGCAGGGCTTCCGTTCCGCATCCACTTTCCATCTGCTCTGCGTCCTCCCCGTGTCTGTTCCTTTCCTTGTTGTCCACTCTGGTTATGCAAATTTTTCCCCCTTTTGAGAGCGGATAACAATGGATGGAACATTTTTCTCGGCCGTTGTGTCCTTTTTACAAAAGTTTTGAATCCGTTGGGCAGTGTGACAGGGCCTTTAGATCCAGACATGTTATCTGACATCTGCAACTTAGAATCTAATAGTTGGTTTGTAGGGGTGACACAGAAATTTATATTGCATTTTAATTGCTTTTTATTTAATATGATTTTACAGTCCATTTATATAGACAATCTTGTTAAATATTTAACTGTCTTAAATATTTAAACCGTGAGTAAAGGAATAAATTATTCTAATATGTTCATCAGAACAAAATTGGGTTTGTCAAAAACTAATATTTTGGAGTTGATCAGGACCCCATCATAACATACTATTCTTCAATACTTTTTTAGATTGCTTCAAGCGGCTCTAAGTGATAAAAGGAAATTCCCCTTTTCCCACCCATTGTTCTCCAAAGAAGGATTCCACTACCCAGCAATCGTCCAGCTGCTCCTCCATTTCAGATGGACCCTGATTGGTCTCTTTGCTTCAGCCTCAGAGAAGGGAGAGAATTTCATGAGGACTTTCCCTCCGATTCTTGTCAGGAATGGAATTTGTGTGGTTATATCAAAACGATTCTCAACAACTAAACATCCCCCCTCAAGGAGGCCCTCTCTAAGTGGAGACAAGTCAATGTCTTTGTCCACTTCATAGAATATATTTCCATCTGGAGCAGAATTATTCCTTTCCATGAAGCACTTATGCTTTTGTCAGGACCCATTGAAGGGAAAGTCTGGATCCTCACAAATTTAGAATGGTATAAAATAAAGAAGCACATATTTCTCAAATACATCCATAGTATTTGGAACATTGATTATCTGCCAAAAGAAAGGCCAAGGGATGCTGCCTTTGAACCCCATTTCTTTGTGGAAGATCAATTTCAAGACCATTATTTCCACTGTTCCTATTCCAAGCATGTCTTTTCTGTCAAAGGCCGCAGAAGATGCACCCAGAAAGTCCCACTGGAGACCCAGGAGAAAAGGAAGAGGAAACGGATAAAAAATGACTCTCATTCATGCAGTCTCATGAAGACTTTGGCCCAGGCCATGAATGCCGCCTATTCCTCCAGATCGAGGAGGGGAAGGAAGGAGGGAGAAAAGAGGTTGAGGGCTCTGAGGCTGCAGCCGTAGCAGGTATGGGGGTCCCGATAGGGATCCAATAATCTGAGATCCTTTGGAGAAGGAACCCAAAGGAGAAGGAGGGGAACATCTCCACCTTCTTGTGCTCCGTAAGGTAAAGAGATTTGCACAATCTAATTGCTCCTGTCTGACACTCCAGAATAACAGGGAGCAGATCTGAAGTTTCTGTCCAGCCTCTTTTGGAAGAAATCTCCTTCTGGGTTCGGTTCCAAGTGGGGAAGAAAGACGCTGGAAACATGGTGACTGCTTGGAAGATGGTTTAATGGTGGACAGGAGCGCATGCCTTGGCTGAGGAAAGAAGGGCTGAGATGCTGAGACTGCAATTGTTTTATGCCCTCTCTTGGGATTTGAATTTGAACTTGTATTTTGATTGCTTGTCAGACTCCCATGGGGCCATTCAGGGGCACCTCTGCAGACTGTCCTGAGTCCTAGACTTGGTTGAACCTGGCTGGATGGTGATATAATGAAAGGGCTTTGGGCAATTCCTATATAGCTTTACCTGGAGTAGATCTTTGTTATGTAAAATAGAGTGGCCTATGCCAGAGTAATGATCTATTAGCAAAGGTGGGAGGCGGGCTGAGTTTCATGGGTGGGATTCAAATTTATTAACAACCGGTACTGTGGGTGTGGCCTAATTTGTGGGTGTGGCTTGTTGGTAATGTTACTGGGTGGGAGTGGCTTGTTGACTGTGAGTGGCTTGGTGGTCATGTGATGGGTGGGCATGGTTAGGTGGTCATGTGACTGGGGTGGGCAACCATGTGAACATGTGGCTGGCAACCCAAATTTAAGTGGTCCTCACTTAATGACCAGGTCCTCGCTGAGTGGCCAATTGCTTAGCAACTGATTTTTGCCAGTTTCCAAGGCCTGGGGATCCCTGGGAAGGGCAAGGTGAGACGCGGGCAGATACAGGGACGGCTGCAGAGGGCTGGGCGAGGCCAACTCAACATCACTTCTTTCCCTAATGACTAAGTATTAAAAAAGATATAGCAAAACAAAAGGTAATTTATTATGTCATGTCTTTAATGCTTAAGCCCCTGTCCCACTGCACCAATGGATGCAAAGAGGATGTAAAACGTTAAAAAAAAGCTTGCCATCCGTTGGAAAACGCGATGCATCCATTTTGTACTCATTGCATACGTGTTTCATATGCTCTATCCCTCCAGCATCCGTTCACTGAGATTTCATCCACGCAAGAAGTTTTGAGCTGCACAAAACTTTTTGAGCGGATGAACTTTCCGCCTCGTACGATGTACATCCACGGCATCTACGGGCAACAAACGTTCTATGTCCGTTATCATCCAGTAAATGTCCGCTGTATCCTCTCGGCATCCTCTGGCCATCCTCGCAACTCACATCCACTGCATCTGAAAATGGAAAGAGGGAGGAAACGAAAGGTACATGGAACGTACACACAGTGTTAGAAACACAGAAATAGAAAGGAAGTAGTGTATGCCTAGAGTATGTAGAAGGACACCTAGTGGACTACCAATATTTCCTATAAAAAGGGGGAGGAAATCACCTGGATCTCACTATCAGTCCAGCAGCTGTGGTGTACAGACCTCTTCACCCTTGGTCTTGGTCTTCCACATAATCTATTGTTCTCCACCATGGATCATGACACAGTCCATATGGTAGCTGCCATCATTCATCACCAGAACCAAACCTTGTTCAAACTGTTTCACCTTTTATACACAAGGAGAAGAAGGAGACGTCCAAGAGCTTTGTGGGTCTGAGGATGGATCGGGAGAAACATGGAGTTTGGACTCTATGACCAGTTGATGGTGGAGCTGAGGAATGAAGACCCTCGTGAATTCCATAACTTCATGAGGATGCCCCCAGACATGTTTAACGAACTTGTAGGGCATCTGAGACCCAGGCTGACCAAGCTGAGCACCAACTTCCATCCCAGCCTGGACTGAAGGTGGCACTGACTCTGCACCACCTGGCCTCTGGAACCACATACAAAAACATGCAGTATGCATGGAGGGTGCCACACAACACCATCAGCAAAGTGGTCAGAGAAGTGATGCAGGCCAGCATAGAAGAATATGTGGAGGAGCTCCTCAAGTGTCCCACCACTGAACAAGGCTGGAGGAAACTTGCAGAAGAGTGGTATCAGAGGTGGAACTTTCCCCATACCGTTGGAGCCATAGATTGGAAGCGCGTGGCCTGCAAAGCTCCAGCCAACTCAGGGTCCACTGATTTCAACTACAAGGGCTTCTTCAGTATCATCCTCTTTGCTATGGTTGATGCTGACTACAAGTTCATGTACATCGATGCTTCAGGCAATGGGTCAGCTTCAGATAGCCAGGTATACAACGCTAGTGACCTCAAGGATGGGCTGGAATGCAACCTCATCATGGGTTTTCCAGATCCAGACCCCCTACCCAATTACACACAAGATGTGCCCTACTTAATCATTGGTGATGACGCCTTTTCCCTCAGAACCTACCTCATGAAGCCCTACACTTCAAGATACCTCACCCATAAAGAGAGGATCTTCAACTACAGGCTGTCTAGGGCAAGACAGGAGAATGCCTTTGGCATCCTGGCCAACAAGTTCCAGATACTTCTCACCACCATGCAGCATCACTCAGAGACTGTGAGGAGCATTGTGGAAGCTTGCTGCATCCTGCACAATCTCATGCGCACCCACTATCTAGTGTTGCAGAACAGACTTGTCGACTGTCAAGAAGAGAATGGGGAGATGGAGCCTGGTGAATGGAGGCAAGGACGAAACTTGATAGACACTGTGGATGTACAAGGCCCCAACAGAGCTTCTTGTGAAGGGAAGAAGCAGCGCAACCTCCTGAGACACTGGTGCAACTCCCCAGCTGGAGCAGTGGAGTGGCAAGAAAGGATGATAGATGATTAGATGATTAATGGATGCTTCCTTGAGCCTGTCGCATAACACCACAAGCATGCCAAGGCTTAACCATTTGTTCAAGGTTTTCACCAACACTTTATTAAGTTAAAAAAATGAACCAAGTGTCTCAAGCAAAGATAACCTTTATTAACTTTCTTAGGTAAACTTTATGACTTTATTAAATAAGCAAAATGAACCAAGTAAACTGAATTAAGTGTGTTAAGCAAAGATAACCTTTATTAACTGTCTTAAGTATACTGTATGACTTTATTAAAAAAGCAAAATGAACCAAGTAAAGTGTCCTAAGCAAAGATAAAATGAACAAGTAACAACTCAATCTCTGGCACTATTCTCAGTTACTCTGAGTCATGTCCATGGTCTCAGCTGTTAAGCGGCCAGGGACTGTGGAGGTGACTGTGGCTTGAGTGCTGGTCTGAGGCACCAGTGGGGTGCTTGGCCCCAAGAGTACAACAGGGGATGGTGTGTTCAGGAAGCTCTCAGAGAGCTGACTCAGTCCCGTGACGTTAAGAGGCCCTTCATCAAGTACCTGGGATGTCAGGCACAAGACTGATGACAGATTGTCTGTTGAGGGTCTTGGCTGTGGGGTGGAGGAAGGAGGAGTGTAGTGGGGCTGTCTGGTCTGCAGCTGGGTGAGGACTGGACTCTGTGGCGTGTGATGAACCTGGGCCTGGACTGGGAAGGTCTGCTTCTGCTGTGGGAAGTCCTGGTACTCGTAGCCTTGGTAGGTGAGGGGCTGTTGAAAGCAGTGGAAGGGCTGTGACATTGCCTGGGGAGGAGGAGCAGACCTGGACTGGGTAGGAGCAGCTTCAGCTGGGCCTGGAGGGTTGTGCAGAAGTTGTAATCTTCTGCTTCATCACCTGGTACTGGGCCTCGGGCATATCCCTGAGAGTGTGGCTCACATAGGTGATGAAAGTGTGGCTACTGGAGGATGCTCTGTCCAAGTGAACCAGCTGAGAGAGAAGTTCTGTGCTTGTCTTCATTGTGTCCCTGATCTCCAACAGGACAGTGTGGCTCTGGCCATCCAGTCTGCTTCTCTGCCTGCATCCTGTGGAGCTGAGGGTGGGGGTGGGGGTGCGTTGGTCTCTGGTGGCTGCCGCTTCTTCCTCCATTTGTCACAGGCAATCCTCCAAGTCCGGCGGCATGGGGAGTGCAGCTGTTGGGGGGGTCTCTGCCGTGGGGCCCTCTGAAGACACCTGCCTGGACAGGGTAGCTGTCTCATGGCTGGAAGAGGACTGGCTGTCTGTGGGCTATCTGAGGGAGAGTGGTCTCAGAGGGGCTGCTCTTCGGTGGCAGACCTTACCCTCCAGGAAGCTGCACTTGGCCATGATGTACATCTCCCGGTCAGTGAGTTTGACAGCGGCCTACCCAGATTTTTTGAGGTGTAGCTTGCCATACCAGGTATGCATGTGCTTCCACGATCCCAGGAGTACATCTGCAGTGTAGCCCAGGCTCTCTGTCTTGTCTCTCCAAGCTGCCTGTTTCTTCCTGGTGTCCCGATAGAGTCTGTGGCCCTTTCTCCACAGGTACTCGTTCTCCCTCAGCCATTCCAGCACCTCCTCCTCATGGTCCTCGGAAACGGTGTACTGTTTTCCTCTCTCCCTTCTCCTTCCATTGCCTCTTCCTCCCTCTGGCAGGGGCTTCAGCAGGGCCTTCAGGGGCTTGAGCAGCAGGGCTTTCAGCAGCAGGGCTTTGAGGGCCTTGGGGCTGGTCCACCACAGCAGCAGTAGCAGCAGCACCAGCAGCACCAGCAGCACCAGCAGCTTCAGAGTCAGTGCCAGGTGGTGGGATGCTGGTTCTGTCCTTCTTGCCAGGGCTGGCACAAATAGGCACCGGCTTCCTCTTCTTCCCTGACTGATGAACTATGGTGTTCTTTGAAGATGTATGTGGCAGCACGTCTTTCCTCTGAATGCTGACTGTGTGCGAGCTGCATCCTTTTATATCCGCGGAGCTGACACAATTCATACTCCCCACATGCGTAGTGAACGCTTTGCATCTGATATACATCCCCTTGGCATCCGCTTTGCTTCCTCTAGGCGTCCGTGATGCATCCGCTTCATCCGCTACGCATCCACTCCTTCTGCTTTGCGTCCGCTTTGCAATTCTCCCCCAGAAGCCTTTCGGATGTGTCATCCACTTCCATCCACTGTCATCCGCTAGGCTTCCTATGAACATCTGCTTAACATCTCCGCTACGTACTACCCCCATCCGTTTTTTTCCGTTCTTTTCCGTTCTGTTTATGCAAATTTTCTCCACTTTTGGGAGCGGATGACAACGGATGGAGCCACCCCCAAAATTTTGCTCGTCCACTATGTCCTTTTTGCATACGTTTTGCGTCCGTCGGCCAGTGGGACTTAGCCTTTAAAAAATAAAAAGGTACACAAAACTATATTGTTACAACATTTTAAAATATTTATCAAAAACTATTACATCACCAAACTTTACAAAAAACAATAACATTTAAAGTACTCTCAAATTGCTCTTCTATTATCCTCCCGAGTTACACTTTTCTTGTGTTTAGCATGAGCATCTTCAGCTGTGTGATGATGTGCCCGTAACCACGTCTTTACCAGAGGAACAGGGTCCCATTTTTGCACAGGGAAGCCAATTAGACTGATGGTCAGGAGGTTTGTAATACTGGAAACTTTATCATGTTGGCTAACACATAAATAAAGGGAGTACAATACATATTTTATGTTACACGTGTTAATAGTGGCTAGAATTATATTTGTACAACAATTGAAAAACAAAGATATCCAGATAGATGAAAATGAAATTAAACAATTACAATGTACAGAAATTGATAGAGAAAAGAGGTAGAAATTAGGTGGAGAATGATAATTGTATTATGAATTAATTAATTAAAGTATGAATTAAATACAGAAGGTTGATAATCATAAACATGTTGGTATAATTAACAAAATTAGAAATAAGTCAAAACAAAGAAATTGAAGTAATTTTTCTGTTACACTGCTATATTTATTGATATTTATTTCTGCTTTGCTTTTTCATTCATGAAATATTTTATAATACTTTATAATATAACTATAATAGAATTACAGAGGTAAGGTAAAGTAAGGATTTATTCTTATATTATAGATTGGTGATGATGAAATGAACATTATAAAGTAGATTAAGTAAAAATGTGAAGATTTGCTC
The DNA here is from genome assembly GCA_015471245.1 of Laticauda colubrina. Classification (NCBI taxonomy): domain Eukaryota; kingdom Metazoa; phylum Chordata; class Lepidosauria; order Squamata; family Elapidae; genus Laticauda; species Laticauda colubrina. The sequence continues at coordinate 9,733 of BLBF01000138.1, forward strand.
GCATAAAAAAAATGTAATATTAGTAGTCTAGCAAGTCATTAATAATAGTAATAATCTAAATATATATAGTGGATTTATGATATAAGGATTTATACCAATTGGAAGCGAAAGACTGCAGAGATTGTGCACAAGTGTTTTGTACCAACCACACACTGTATATAACTGAAGATAGTTTGTTTTAGGTTTGTTTTGTTTATGTACAAAAAAAGAAAACACTTTTATTTTCAAAAAAATTCCCTTTATGTGTGCATGCATGCAACTTCTTGTTACATTGATGTTGCTATATATTGATTTAAGCAGAAACAGATAATGTATAACATCAATGTAACAAGAAATTGCCTACCTCATTTTTTATTTGTTTATTTTTTAGTATCTGTTTTTGTTTTCATTAATCATAAAAACAAAAACAGATGCTCAATAAATACATAAATAAAATAAAAAATATTTTACTGTTCATCTTGATGTTTTTTTCTCCTCTGCTTAAGGAAACATCAACATGAATAGTAAAAGAATTTTTATTTTATTTATGTATTTATTTAATTCTTTAGTATGTGTTTTTGTTTTTATTCATCATAATTTAAATTGCACCCTTTTCAGAGAAGTAAAAGAGGAGTAAGGGGAATGAGTACTAATGAGTAGTTGTGCTCATTTTCCCGACAACAACAACCCGTGAGGAGAGTTGGGCTGAAAGAGAATGACTGGCCCAAAGTTACACAGATGGCTTTCATTTCATCCGTAAAGGAGGTGGTGTTGCTATATTCTATCAAAAGTCCTTACATTTAAAAACATCCAAGTTGAGCTTCCGGTTTGCAGGGCTTTGGTGGCAGCAGGAATCCGCGATCGTGCACGGTTTCTGCTTGCACTCACCGCTGGAGTGCCCTGAGCCAGCTGGCTTCGGGGGTAAAGCCACCCCAGAGAGGTGGCTGAAGATAGGGGAGACCCGGCAGGGTTTGAGAGGAGCCGCATCTCCTCTCCCCAGCTGACTTAACTCCCTTTTCCAAACTCAGTAAAGAGTGGCGGTCAGAAATGGCCTCCGCAAAGAAGCATTCATCCAGAAAAGAATGTACAGGAGAAAGTTAAGAGGTGAAAGTTTTGGCTGACTGGGATAAGAAGCAACATTCAAGATTTCCTGGAATTTAAATTTTTTTTTAAAGATACATCGCTCCCAAAGATCTAGGGGCAGCAAATGAAAGTGAAAAGGGAAAGTTTGTTTTTTCTCACTCTCCTTCCTTATGGTGACAGTAGATGAATGAGAAATCGGAAAAACCCGCTATGACATCAGCAGGTAGTTAAACTGGAAAATTAAAATCAAGGGGACAATAAAGATTTCTGATCACTGGAAAAACTTTTTTTCTCTTTGCTGTAAGTGGATAGGGAGAGAAAAAGAAGAAGAATAAGATTTGGCTGGAGGAGACTGCTTGGAATCTAAAAGATTAAAACTAAATTGTAACAAGACTTCTGAAAGATACATTCTAATTGGAACTTTGTAACTGAATTGCAGCCCCAGGAAGAGAAAGTGAAAAAAGAAGAAAGTGTTAAATGAAACAGCTTGTGTGTATTTGGACTATTTAGTGACTTTGGGACCCTTGGAAATTATATTTGAAGGATTAAAAACATTTGGGTGGTTGTTTAAATTTTTTTTTACAATGGCATCACTTGTGGATAAACTGAAAATGGAATTCAAAAAAATATAAAAAAGAGGAACAAGAAGAGAAGGGCTCTTTTGGCTCTGTTTTTCATTTTTTAGAAATGGCAATTTCTGCTTATGAGAAACTACAAGAACAAGAAGATTGGGACATAGAAGAAGCCATCTTTAATCAACAAGTAACTTTATCTGGGGAAGAAGGGAAAAGATGGGAAAGAGAATGGAGAATTTAAGACCTAAAAAAACAACCAGAAGCTAAATTCACTACTAACATGGGCAACATCCTTCCCACATGTTTTATCTTTCTTAGTGACTTCAATCTACCTCATATTAACTGGACCCTTAAGGAATGTACAACTGAACACACACGTGCAAACTTCTACAATGCAGTAACAAATCTGGGAGTGGAACAACTCGGGGCTTAGAGAGTGGCTCAAAGTTACCCAGATGGCTTTCATGATAAAGGTGGGACTTGAACTCACAGCCTCTTGCTTTCTAGCTCAGGGGCTTAACCAGTAGACCAAACTGGCTCCCTTACATACTGATCAAGCTTGGCACAATCCTTCTTCCAGTGCATCATTTATGTTCTTATACGAGATACTATAATTTATCAAATCCTAAAAACCAAATATTTTTCTACTGCTGAAAATATTTTTGATTTCCTCTGAGAAACAACTTTATTTAATTATACA
>BLBF01000139.1:0-18575 GCA_015471245.1 Laticauda colubrina
TGAAATGCAGGATCGAAATAATTAAATCTCATGGCAATTTTTATTGTGAAGAGTGAAACCTGGATGAAACCTGTCTGGAAATTAGTGGGAGGAATTCCTGAAGACAAAAGGGTGCATTCATAGTTATCCATTTCAGAAAAGAGGAGAAGGCATACATGCATGAGTAATAGACATTGTAAGCATACATATTTATAATTAGGAAAACTTTATTTCTTTCCCCACCCTTCTATTGTTACTATCATCAACCAATACGTTTTCTCTTAGTAAAAGAACACATCAGTTACATTGCCATAGACTTTTGATTAATGCTAATTGAAAAACAGAGAATTCACATTTGCTATTCATGCCAATTTGCACTCATTCCTCCCATGCTTCCATTTCTGACATTATAAGCCATCTGGTAGAAATGGAGATAATATCATCAACATACCAATGTTGCACAACCCAGGACTTGTCGTTCAGCTCAAAATCAGTCATACCTTGGTCACTTCCCACTGAGACTACTGCAATGTTCTCCCCTTGGAGTTACCCTTGAAGACCCCTTGAAAACTGCTTGTTATCATCTTTAGTTTGTCATAGGTCACAGTACTGGGTGACTGTCATATGTCTTCTGACTTTAGTTAGGAAGCTAGGATGACTCTCATGCCCTTTATGACCTTGCTGAGAACTCATTAAGGAACTCATACTCGTTAAGATAATTTGACAGTGATAGTGTGCATGGGCTGAATTGTTCCTGTGCAGACTCTCTGTGCACACAGATGCTGTAGACCAGAGTGGTTTACCAAGAAAGTCCAAGAGCTGAAAAGTCACAAGAGATGATTAAAATACCACATACACATTTATGGCATATTCCAGATGTGGCAGATATTCTATTTTTTCAAGTTTCACCTGTATGCTTTGTGAGGAATATAAGTCACTTAACAGTGATTTGGGTTGGACAATTTTAAGACTGTCTATTTAAGAGCAATTAGGTGTGGTTTCTTAAACGACCATAAGATGAAGCCAGAAACCTGGTTGTTTTAGTTCCAGCCTCAGAAGAGAGTGTGAGTGTATCTCTGTTTCCTTCTGTTGGAGAGTATTGCCATTTTTCCTAATTGACTGATATTTCTGGATTTGATGTAAGTTTGTTACTGAACTGTTTTTGACATTGGACTTTGTTATTGAGTTATCCCTGGACTAAAAACTGACTGATTTACCTGTGAATGACTTTGGAATGCTGTGTTTGAACGTTGCTTAAACTTTCTGGAAGAAAAAGCTACATTTACTGTACAGTGTATCTGTGTGTTGTGTATGTGTATTATTCAAACATTACTCTCAAATACGTCTCCCTGTTTGTGCTCATTCTCCTAACGGGGAATTACCTCAACATGCTTGGATGGAAGAACTAGTTTTTTTTTTTTTTTTTTTTATAATGACATGGCAGTGGATGACATTATAACCTGGAATAACAGTTTCTAATTTTGTAATTCTCTCCCTTATCTGATGGTTGTTTCATCCAATGTTGGTTGTTGGGAAGATAAGAGTCAACAGGATTCAAGGAGGGCTGGACTTGGATCTCCTGGAGACTTGAAATGAATGGAGCATTTGGAGCATTTGACCCTTCCATCAGGCTCAGCCTTTTCATCTCCTACCTGAACCTTGGTTTCCATCTGCATTGGCTCTCTTATAAGTCTTGACAGTCCTAAAGGAAGATGATCAAGACTGCAGATAAACATTGATATTGAATCCAATCCTTTAAAACACTACTTTAAAAATAAACTAAATAAAATAAGGAACAAAATAAGAAATTTTACTCCTTGAAACAATGAACACATTTTTTTTCCCCCAGTTCACCATTCTTTATTAGGTCATAAGATGAAATGCAAAATACAAAAGTAAATAGGAAGTCACAGTAGAAGGGGGAGGGGAGAGAAAAGTGAGAAGAAATTGGGGAAAAGAAAAGAAGTAACATTGACTTCCGACTCCCTCTGTTGCTGTGAAATAAAACATTAACATGAAAACAACTTTTTGTTTTTCCATAATAATATAAACGAGTCATTTCTTGAAAAACATATCAACCTAATTGATAAAACCCAAAATCAAAGTTTCAATTTTTTCCACTTCAAGCACACAAGCGGTCTCCATTTGGAAACAGAAATACTTCTATTGTTCCTTTTAACCAAAATGATCAACTTAGCTATTTCTGCCAACTTCATCAGCTTCTGTAGCCATTTATCCATCGTGGGAATCAAAATGTCCTTCCATTTTTGTGTGTCAACATATGTAAGATAAAAGTTCCATTTTTTCTTTCTCCAAGTCTTTTTCCATTAACCCAAAAGAAAAGTTTCTGGTTTCATTTTTATATTCATTTTAAGAATATTCTGTAGTATAATATGAATCTTACTCCAACATTTCCTTGCTTTATCACATTTCCACTGTAAATGGTAAAAAGTTCCTTCTTTTTTTGACACTTCCAACATTCATTTGAAATACCCTTATACATTCTGGATAATTTATCTGGTGTTCAGTGCCAGTAATACATCATCTTATAAAATGTTTTTTTTAAATTATAGTTTAGGGTAAATTTTAAACCTTTCATCCATATATTTTCCCATTGTTCAAGCATCACATTATATCAAAAATAACTTTCTCACTGAATCATACAATGTTTTACATGTTCACTTTCCAAATTCAATTTCAACAACATTTTAATAAATCTTAGCAATAATATACTCATTACTACCACACAGTAATATTTACAATTTATTTTTAGCAAAATCAAACCTGCAACTCATTTTATCCAATTTAAATCATTTTTCCAGTTGTTGATGCATAAAGCAATGCCAAACATAAACTTTGATTCAAATTCTTCCCTCCATTTTAATGTAGATTCAGCAGAGTTTGAAGATAACAATTTACCAAATGTCTACCAGTCTGGCTAGGCCACCATTTATTTTCTTTAAAAAAAGCTTCTTGGGGTGGTGGGGACATCCAAAGAGGCAACTTGGTACAGAACCTTGTTTTATACTTATTCCAAACTCTCATATGGCACGTCTAGCAAAGCGATGATTAAAATCAACATTAACTTTATCATACCATAAATAACCATGCCATTCAAACCTTAATTCGTGGCCCTATAATACAAGGAGCCTCTTTGTCAGATTTTCAAGTCAATTTTGGGCTTGACACTCTTATTCTGGAAACTCACCAACTCTTTTAACCAAGCCAGACAACATGCTTCATAATATAATTTCAGATCTAGTAAACCCAACCCCCTCTTTCCTTAGGATCTTGCAGCAGTTTGCATATGATTCTTGGTTTTTTTTCCTTTGCCATGTAAACTTCGAAATATCTGAAATAATAAACTCATATTTAATAAAAAGTTTTCCTTCCATACAGGGCACTGGAACTCACTATGGACACTTTGAAAACATGAGAACAAAAGACTGACTAAAGGAATATTATAAGCAGTTGCAGAACTTGACAAGGAATTCTTTTATGGACAAATTCCTCCTTCATGTCATCACTTCTTATAAACCTTATCACATTCTAAACATGCCACAAAGATAAATACACATGAAGCAACTCCTTGCATGAATTAGACATTTTTGTTTCTTACTATATTTTCTCTGTAATTCAGATCAGGCCTTAGCAGAAAAATGTAGCATTTGGGGAAAAAGATACAAGACAAAAAAGCAGCTCCAGAGGCCAAAATGGAGAAGATCTCTACAGCCACCATGGACTTCCCTTTGGTGCTCAGGTAGGTGAGGAGGAAGGAGATCCAAACACTGCAAAAGACCAGTATGCTAAAAGTAATCAACTTGGCCTCATTAAAACTGTCTGGTAATTTCCTAGCTAGAAATGCCACTGTGAAACTGACAAGGGCCAAAAGTCCTAGGTAGGAGAGGGCACCGTAAAACATTACAGCGGAGCCTTGCTTACATTCCAAGATGACCACTCCAAACAAGGAGTGGAAACAAGTTAAAAAACGGAGGAGAGGTTCCCAGCCAGGTGGCACAAAGGACAGATCGGATCATGGGACAGGCTATGACAATGGAGTTGGTCAGTGGTTTTCTTAAAAGTTTCCTTGTCTTGTTCCCTGGCTTGGTGGCCATGAAGGCCAGAACTACCATGACAGTTTTTGCCAAAACAGACGAAACTGCAAGGGCAAAGAGAATGGCAATGGCAGGTTGTTGGAAGAGACAGGTGAGCTTCCCTGGTTGACCAATGAAGAGAAAGGAGTAGAGGAAGCAGAGCAGGAGGGAGCCCATGAGGATATAGGTGAGATCTTGATTGTTGACGATCGGTGTGTCATGATGTTTGTAGAAAATCATCAGGATTACGGATGTGATCACTAAGAGAAGAAGAGCAAGAAAACTAAAATGTATCCCAGGGCCTCTTCATAGGTAAGGAAGTGGATCTTCTTGACAATGCATTGGTCCTTGTCATTGTTGGGATATTGTTCTTTTGGGCATGGCTTGCAATGAGCTGCATCTGAAATCAAAATACTTTGTCTTAAAGGTCACCTACCATGAGCAGTATCCCTCTGACTGAGATGACATGATTTTCAGGGTTGGATGCAAATATTTTTACTATCATTTCTGTGGGCATGACAAGGTGGGAGTAGACACATGACTGGGTGGGCGTGGCTTCTTTTTTGCAGAAACCCACCCCATTATTATTATTATTATTATTTTTTGGCCTCCTGGGCTTCAGGGGCGATTCCTGGGTGAAGCAGTCAGAGAGCGAGGGGGATCCTGGCACAGCTGATGTCAGAAGAGCTGATAATCCAGAGGAAAAAAAAAGAAATACCCTGAAGGAATCACATGTTCCCTGATCTGGCTGAGGCAGATGGAAGTTCCAGGGCCTTGGGAATAGTGTGTCCCAGCATCGAGCAGCCAGAAAAGGTGAGTGAGCATCGAATGGTCAGTAGGGGCGAGATATGGGTTACATAGCAACTGGGTCAGGGACATGGCCAAACAAAAATTGCTACCAGTTGAGTGACCCAAAGGAAATTCTTGCTACCAGTTGTCCCGAACTGGTGCGAACCAACTGAACATAACCACAGATGACTCTCCCTATTCTGTTGAACTCCCACAAAGACAGATGAAAGAACCCACTATGCAATTTATGGGGCATAAAAAAGGTCAAATAATCCTTCATTCATGATGATCTTGGGAATAGGTTGTCCAAAGAGAAGCATTTTCTCAACATCAGTGCTCCAGTCACTGGGCACTTCCATGAGTACTAGCACTTTCAGTTAGAGATTGCCATATATTTCCCCTCCTTATACTGGAGTCTAAAGAAGATTGATTGATCCAGGAATGCTGCTGTTTGATTTTCCTTTTGCCTGTAGATTTTCCTTCTACCTGTCCCTGCTTAACCTTCTGTGCTTTGTACCTCAAATCTCTTCATTCACAGGTGTTTTTGCTCCCCTCTGCTCTATTTAACAGAGATAGATAGATGGATCACATCTTTCTTGGACATTGATAGAATTGGCAGAAGAAGCACACTCTAAATAATAATAAAAAAAATATAGCTTGAACCACACATTCCATTCCTTCTGGAAAAGATTGTAAGTTGTGTTTCCCAAATGGATATTCGAGTTGGAGTGAAAATGCATGTTGCAGATTCACAAATTGCACCCAAAACTATCTTGCAAGAAATTTCTAAGGATTGGGAAAGGTGTCCTCTGTGTCCAGGGCAGTTTAGATAAGCAAATTGAAAGGTTCTGCTGAAAAGTACGACTACATGTGAATCTCATAAAAATGACACAATAGCAAAAGCATATTGATTTAATGATAATAATGGAGGATTAAGATTTAAAGTCATGTTTACCCGTCTGATTAGAAATGGTCCCTTCTGGACAAGTTTCACATTGGTAGCAGCAAACCTGCTTGCCCTCTGGAACTCTTCTCCTCTCTCCTGCTTGGCACCTCTTCATGCCACACCTGGCAAACGGGATGGTCTGAAAGAGGAATACTTGAAATGAATATCACCATTAATTTATTCCCACATTCCTATTTCTTTTCCAAATTCCTATTTCTATGTTCAGAATCTTTTGTAAGGAAATTGTTCACCACTGTCTATCAAAAAACAAGAACAGCTGGTAGGAGATTCATGCCAGTGGGACTCCCAACCTACCAACAGATGCTTGATGTCGGAACTGGGGTTTCATCCTGCAAAGGAAAGGAAGGCTTGTGACTGAACCACAGCATTTCTAAAAGAAAGAACCCTGAAGATGCAACTGAACAGAAATGGTCTGCGGAAATAACTGTTTCTTGCTGCAATTACATCCTGCATTTCAAGCACACATTGTTCCCTCAGTGCAATGACACAAATCAGAGTTCAAAGGTGTTACATGCAAAGCAGATTTTTCATCAAATGGCTGCCATTATTTCTGACTCAATTGATTCTTTTTCAAGTAATAAAGATGTTGTGCATCTCAGGAAGAGAATGAATCTTACAATATTTTGTTGCAGCTCAGCTTTGTGGCCCAGACAATTCCATCAGAGTTAATGGTGAAATCCTGGCCTGGGGGAGCCTTGGGATTTACTTGCACAACCTTAATGGGGACAAGAGATTGATTGGGTAGAAAAAGCCAATTGAGAAGGTCATAACGTGCCAATCCCAGTCCATCTTCTGAGAAGGAGACTTCATCTCCAGCACTGTTGCTGAATTGCACATTGCCGAAATAGGGAAGAATCTGAAATAAAAGTGATCTTTAGAAATAGGAGTATTTGGTTAGAGCTACAGTTATGTCTTCATAAGTCATATGTCATCAGAAGATGGTGGCCATCTTGAGAAGATGAATGTATGTCTGAAAGCTAGATGATTCCCTTGGTGGAGAACTGAGGAATATGTAGTAACACCAAATATTCACTCTGAAATTTAAAAAAAAATCTTTATCGTTGGTTCTTTGTTCATGGTTTCTTCAAATCAAGCATTATCATAATATATTGAAAGATTTTATGCCACCTTCCTAAATTAATTATGTGATTTTCCTCCTGTGATATTTGATTACATGTAGTTTTAAATATTTACTTTGTCCCAAGGTTTTGTAACTGATAAATTCACTTTATCAACAATTAAATGATTTGTATGGCAACAGAATACAATTTCTCTGACTTTATCTTGATGAGACTTGTAACAGAACACAATGCCGGAAGCATGTTTGATGAAATGGAGTCAAGGAAAAGGAACTGCTTGCCCTAGTTTGTCTCTACACTGTTTAGGGAAGTTCAATGTCTATCCAATAATGCATAAAAGTCTGATGGATTTGAAAGAAACAACCCATTAAGACTATTTTGAGTCCTGCTTTATGTGCTCAGGTGGACCAAGACTTGCTTCATTCACACAACAAGCTCAGCAATGCAATAAATGTAAAACTAAAGAAATTGGGGTGTGTGTCATGTAGGATGTTAAACTACAGAAATATAAACCAAGGTTAAAACACATTGAATGTCTTTCTATCAATCAACCTTTATTTTCAGAGTACAACATGTGTACAATGTGATTAGCTGAGCCTCCCTTAACTCCCTTCCACAAATAGGATTTGGATTACATGCTGAGGGAAACAGAAGTTGTTCTGCAAATATGCCAACTAGGACTTCTTCTGTCTTCTTGAAGCTTTTTTCTCAAACACAACCAAATTTGGTCTCAGCTGACATCTACTCTCTGTCATGCTTACCTCCTGAAACCCAGGCAAAGACTGAAGCCTTTCAGGACTTTACAAAGATCTTTCTTCCTTTTTCTTATTTTTATAATAACTTTAAATTAATTTTCTATCAATTAAATTTCATAGTGCTTAATAAACATGGTGTTGTCTGGGTATTTAATTTGCTTAACAATACAGATTCCATTTTTACTTTCCAACCGCTGGTAAAATAAGTTCCATCTTTGATCATTTTCTGTGTGTTCTTTCTGTTTAATTTTCAAAGTAAGAAATCTATCCATTTCTGTACAATCTCGTATCATCTTAACTATCTCTTCTTCTTGTGGTCTTTCTTCATCTTTACAATGTTGTACAAATATAATCCTCACTGCTCTTAAGTCATGTAATACCAAATACATAATTTTCTGATCAAATTGTTCTGGTATAATTCCGAATAAAAACGGTTCGGCTTTAAAATCTACATGTTTCCCTATTATCTTTTCTCGCAGTCTGTGTACTTTTGCCCAGATTTTTTATTTTATTTTAGCACAAGTCCACCACATTTAATAAAATATGCCCATCTTTTGATTACATTTCCAACTTTTGCTATACATATTTTTAAACATTTTACTAACCTTTAATTCTCCTTTCCCTTCTCTCTAACCTCTTCCAACAAAACATGATTCTTAATTCATATATTTCTAATAATTGATTTTAATATGCATTGATATGATAACATGAGGACATTGAATCAGTAACTGAAGAAATGCATATGGGAAACTTCCTCTCTGACAAGCCACAGAAATTACCTGCCATGACTGGATATTTAAGATCTTCTTTCCAAACCTCATCAGGGTCAGTTGGGCTCTAGATCCAAACATTTCATGTAGTGCATATGCCACAGAATAAACAGCATTGTTGATATTGTTACTTTCACCTGTCATGCTTGTCTCAAAAATGTAACTGGGCAGATTCTGCACTTTCTCCTTTCCTGTACATAGTTTTTCCTCATTTGGAGGGATCTTTCCTTATTTATGGATCTTGCAGCCAAAGGTTAATTTCCACCAGAGAGGGAGAAAGACATTTCCTTTTGGGTTCCAGGGGTCTAATGACAGAACAAAAGGACTGAATTCTTAAACATCCCTGGAGTGGTCCCTGAAATGCAAAGCTCCATGGAAAATCTTTAACAACAGCAATGTGTTTTCAGATTCCTCCTCATTAAAGGCTAGGTCACATCAGCTGACGGATGCAAAACTTATGTAAAAAGGACACAGCGGACGGGCAAAATTCCATCCGTGGCTCCATCCGTTGTTATCTGCTCTCAAAAGGGGCAAAAATTTGCATAAACAGAGTGGACAACAACGGAAAGGAACAGACGGGGGGAGGATGTAGCGAGGATGTTTAGCGGATGCTCAATGGAAGCCTAGCAGATAGAAGCAGATGACACATCCGCAGGGCTTCCGTGGGAGAACAGCAAAATATTTACAGTGGTAAACATTGCTGAGTACAGGACTACAGTGGGAGTTACCTCATAGATGTACTGAAGGCAATTCATGAGCAATGCTGATGAATTCCTCTCATCTTCCAAAGATGAGAGGGATTGTTGTAATTCCTGAACACTGGAGTTACTGTTCAGGTTAATACTGATATTCAAATTCTTCACGATGGCAGCAAAGCTTCTAATGTACTCTTCATGTTTGTTGTTTATCATCTCCATGAGCAAGAGATTGAAAATTCAAGCCTATTTTAGCAACTTGCTACTTTATTGAGAGAAGCAGAAGATATCTACAACACAACTACATTGCAGAATACTAGAAAAGGTATTTCTGAAATATGTCCTAGAATTTAAAGCAAAGAGACAATTTATCTGTATGTCTGTCCTCCAGCTAAAATTTACCCATTATCTAAAAAAAGACTCAATGTATTAAAGTGAGGGGCAGTAGAATCCACATGGCCTCCCAAGGGCAAATTCCCACCAATAATGAGATCACCAGGCCTATAGTAGCTTTGATCTAATGGGATATAATCCCTGAACACACACATGGTTTGCAGCCTCTTTGCTATAGTTGGAGCCTGGAACCAGAAAAGCAGTAACATCAACCGTAGCATGACTCCTGCCCAGTCATCCTTATCACTTTCCCTCCTAGGACAGAAATCAAGGTTTATGCAGAAACTGATTTGAATGTTGATCGTGAAAAACCTGGAAGTGTCATTGAAACAAGATGGCGGCACCCAAGCTTTGCTGCCCGGTAGAAAATGATCCATGGACCGGTACCGGTCCAGGGACCGGTGGTTGGGGAACCTTGCTGTAAAATATGTGTACATGTTTTTAATTTTATAAATATTGAATAAAAATTATAAAAAAATAAAGAAAGGAAGGATGGGAACATTAATAGTAAAAGTAATAATGATGCAGACTTCATAAATTATTGACAGAGTTGAGGGAATTATTTATTTAGCAGAGTGATGGCATTCGGGAAAAAACTGTCCTTGTGTCCAGATGTTCTGGTGTGCAGGGCTCTATACTGTCATTCTGAGAGTAGGAGTTGAAACAGTTTGTGTCCTGGATGTGAGGGGTCTTTAAATATTTCCACAGCCCTTTTTTTGACTCATGCAGTATATAGGTCTTCGATGGAAAGCAGATTGGTAATAACTGTTTTTTTTAAATAGAATAGTTTGTCTCTAGAAGTTGTAGATGCTCCAACACTTTTAAGAAGGAACTAGACAACATGGTATGGGGTCTCCTGCTTCAGCAAGGGGTTGGATTAGAAGATCTTGAAGGTCCCTTTCAATTCTGTTATTCTATTATAACATGAAGAAAAAGAAAAGATTTTCAGAACTGCAAGATTATGTTAAAATCAAGCAGTTATGAATAATTGTTCCTCCCAGAAGTGGAACTTTTCATCTTTGATTGCTGTTTGCTGTCCCTCTTAGGACTCTTTTGCAATCTGGAGGCTTTGTGGACTATGAGTTTCTGCTCAAGCAGCAACATGGTGGCCATTTCAAGACTTTCTGAATGTTGTGTCAGGTGTAAAATATTGAGACCACATGTGAAGTTCCAATTAGATTGATTTCTTACTATCCATAGCCATCCATAGGAAACTAATAGATGAATGATTGGTACTGTCTTGTTGTTAGATAAGGGTCGATGGAATTCAGGAGGGACTGGACTTAGTCCATTTGTGGCTACTTAGAGTTTCCTCTTGATTCCTCTTTTCTCTCCATGCTCCATTTTTGTCACTCCTCCTTACAGCTTCAGTTTGTTAAACAGAATAACATTGAGCTGTGGAGAGTCTGAATGTCCACGAGAACAACAGAGAGGACAGAGGCAAGAGTGGTGAAATGATGGAGGCCAAAAGTCTTCTCTTATTGGGAACAAACCCACAGTAGAGATGAAGCCAGCATGATTCATCCTTGAGAGAGGGGATCATCCTCTGATAGAGGACACAGTTTGACTCCTACTCAAGGAACAGTGGCTGGACCACATCATACTGGTCTATTTTGGTGGACCCTGGATGAATCCTCATTTCTGTGAAATTTCAGGATTGGGTGTGGGATGGGAATGGTATTGGTTGCACATTTAAATGAATTTAGGAAGGAGAAGGATGAGGGCAGTGCATCTATTCCAGCTCAACATGGCCTCTTGGTAGTCTTTAATGTCATCAGCTATCAAGTGCTGGAAATCAGGAGTCCAGGTGACCCAAATGAATATTGGGTTATTCTATGCTAATGATCTCTAGAAGTATCTGATCTACTAATAGGGAAAGCAAATTTGGCTGTAAATAAGAGTCAACAGAATTCAAGGAGGTCTGGAGTTAGATCTCTAGGAGACTTGAGATGAATATAGCATTTGGAACATTTGACCCTTCCATCTAGCTCAGCCTTGTCATCTCCTACCTCAACCCTGGTTTCCATCTGTATTGGCTCTCTCATTGGCCTTGACAGTCTTTAAGGAAGATGATCAAGATTGCAGATAAACCCTGATATTGAATCCAATCCTTTAATACACTACTTTATAAATAAACTAAACAAAATAAGGAATAAAATAAGAAAATTTACTCCTTGAAATAATAAAAACAACTTTTTTCCAGTTTAACATTTTTATTAGGTTATAAGATAAAATACAAAAGTAAATAGGAAGGCACAGTAGAAGGGGGGAAGGGGGAGAGAAAACTAAGGAGAAACTGGGGAATAGAAAAGAAGAAGCATTGACTTCCGTCTGCCTCTGTTGCAGTGAAATAAAGCATTAACATCAAACCACAACTTTTTGTTTTTCCATAATAATATAAACTCGCCATTTCTATAAAAACATATCAATCTAATTAATAAAACCCAAAAATCAAAGCTTCAGTTTTTTCCACTTCAAGTTGACAAGCTGTCTCTATGTGGAAACAAAATTAGTTATATTCTTTCCTTTAACCAAAGTGGTCTATTTAGCCATTTCTGACAACTTCATCAGCTTCTGTAGCTTCTTCATCCATAGTGGGAATCCAAATGCCCTTCTATTTTTGTGTGTATAATAGGCTTGCTGCTGTCAACATATGTAAGATCCAAGTTCCATGTTTTTGATCAAAGTCCTCTTCCATGAAACCCAAAAGAAAAGTTTCTGATTTCATTTTTTATTTTTGTTTTAAGAAATTTCTGTTTAATAATATGAACCTTACTGCAAAATTTCTTTGCTTTAATCACATGTCAACTCACACAAATCACAACCTGGTCAGCACTTCTTTATTCTCCTACCAACAGAAGGAGATATAGAAGCAGAGGCAGCCGCATAAACAGGCTGAAGAACAGTTTTTATCCATGGGCTGTCAGACTCCTGAATGAAAAATAACTCAACAGTAACATAATATGATTGATTTACATGACTGGCACAATGTGCAATAAGTTCCCAAGGTGCAAAAGGACTGTGTGTTTATGAGCAGCATTCACTGGGTTCGGGACTTTCTGTCTTTTACTGGGAGTTGGATGGTGTTGGTGGGGGAGTTGCACAAAGGGAGTCTCAGCCAATCTCATAGTACACATGACAATAAAGGTTTGAATTGGATTGAATTGATGTCCACTATCAATAGTAAAAAGTTGCTTCTTTCTTTGATACTTCCAACATTCATTTGAAATACCCTTATACATTCTGTATTATTTATCCAGTATTAAATATTAGTAATACATCATCTTATAAAAAATATTTTAAATTATCATTTTGTGTACATTTAAAACATTTCATCCACATATTTTCCCATTGTTCAAGCATCACATTATTTCCAAAATTCCTTGCCCAATGAATCATACAAAGTTTTACATTTTCACTTGCCAAATTCAATTTCAAGAACATTTTTATAAATCTTAGCAATAATATGTCCATTACTACTTCACAGTAATCTTAACATTTTTAGTAAAATCAAACTCACAATTCTTTTTTATCTGATTTAAATCTTTCTTTCAGTATTTGATATTGAACAGAAAACAGTAACAGGAAACATAACTTTCTAATTCAAATTCTTACCTCAACTTTAATGTAGTTTCACCAGAGTTTGAAGTTAATATTTTACCTATAGGCGAGGTCACATCGGCCAACGGATGCAAAACGTATGCAAAAAGGACACAGCGGATGAGCAAAATTCCGGGGGTGGCTCCATCCATTCTTATCTGCTCTCAAAAATGGCAAAAATTTGCATAAAGAGAACAGAAAAGAACGGAAGGAATGGACGGGGAGAGGACGTCGCGGGGATGTAAAGCGGATGTTCACTGGAAGCCTAGCGGATGGAAGCGGATGGAAGTGGATGGAAGTGGATGACAGGTCTACAGGGCTTCCGGGAGAGAATAGCAAAGTGGATGTGTAGCGGATGACGCAGATGCATCATGGACGCCTAGAGGATGCCTAGCGGATGCCTAGTGAATGCATAGCGGATGCAAAACATTCACTGCGCATGCGGGGAGGATGCATTGCGTCAGCCCCGCGGATATAAAAGGATGCAGCTCGCACGCAGTCAGCCTTCAGAGGAAAGACCTGCTGCCAGAGACATCTTCAGAGAATGCCATGGGGAAGAAGAGGAGGCCTGCGCCTACTTCTGCCAGCAAGAGGGACAGAACCACCATCCCACCCCCAGGCACTGACTCTGCTGCTGCTGATGCTTCTGCTGGTGCTGCTGGTGCTGCTGGTGCTGCTGGTGCTTCTCCTGCTGCTGGTGGTGTTTCTTCTTCTTCTACTGCTGCTGCTGGTACTGCTGGTGCTGGTGTTTCTTCTTCTTCTGCTGCTGCTAATGGTACTGCTGGTGCTGGTACTGGTGCTGCTGGTGCATCACCTGCTGCTGGTGCTGCTTCTCCTGCTGCTGCTGCTGTTTTTCCTGCTGCTGTGGTTGACCAGCCCCAAGGCCCTGAAAGCCCTGCTTCTGAAGGCCCTGCTGCTGAAGGCCCTGCCAGAGGGAGGAAGAGGCAAGGAAAGGAGAAGGGAGAGAGGAAACAGTACTCTGTTGCAGAGGAACATGAGGATGAGGTGCTGGAATGGCTGAGGGAGAACGAGTACCTCTGGAGGAAGGGCCACAGGCTCTATTGAGACACCAAGAGAAAGCAGGCGGCTTGGAGAGAGAAGGCGGAGAGCCTGGGCTACACTTCGGAGGTCCTCCTCGGCTGGTGGAAGCACATGCACACCTGTTATGGGAAGCTGCACCTCAAGAAATCTGGCCAGGCCACGGTCAAGCTCACTGACCGGGAGACCTATGTCATGGCCAAGTGCAGCTTCCTGGAGGGTGAGATCCGCCACCGAGGAGCAGCCCCTCTTTTAACCCTCTCCCTCAGGCAGCCCACAGACAGCCAGTCCTCTTCTGGCCAGGAGTCAGCCACTGTGCCCAGGCAGGTGTCTTCGGAGCTCCCCAAAGCAGAGACCCCCCCGACAGCTGCACACCCCATGCCAGAGGATGTGGAGGATCCCCTGTCTCAGATGGAGCAAGAAGAGGCTGCAGCCATCAGAGACCAACCCACCCCCACCCCCAGCTCCACCTCCACAGAAAGCAGGCAGAGAGGCAGAGTGGAGGGACAGAGCCACACTGTCCTCTTGGAGGTCAGGGACACAATCAAGAACAGCGCAGATCTTCTCTCTCAGCTGGTACACTTCGACATTCCATCCTCAAACCGCAAGCCCTTCATCACCTACGTGAGCCAGACCCTCATGGACATGCCCGAAGCCCAGTACCAGGTGATAAAGGAGAGGATCATAGCGCTTCTGCACCACCCTCCAGATCCAGCTGAACCTGCTCCGACCCACTCCAGGTCTGTTCCTCCACCCGAGGCGATGTCACAGCCAATCCACAGCTTTCAAAAGCCCCTCACCTACCAAGGCTACCACTACCAGGTCTTCCCACAGCAGAGGCAGACCTTCCCAGTCCAGGCCCAGGTTCATCGCATGCCACAGACGCCACAGACACCTCACCTCGCCCAGCTGCAGACCAGACAGCCCCACTACACTCCTCCTTCCTCCACCCCACAGCCAAGCCCGTCCTCAGAACATCTGTCATCAATGTTGGGCCTGACATCCCAGGTACTTGATGAAGGGCCTCTGAACCTCAAGGGACTGAGCCAGCTCTCTGAGAGCTTCCTGCACACACAACTCCTGTTGTACTCTCGGGGCCAGGCACCCCAATGGTGCCTCAGACCAGCACTCCAGCCACAGCCACCTCCACAGTCCCTGGCCCGTTTACACCTGAGACCATGGGCATGCCTCAGAGTGACTGAGAATAGTGCCAGAGACTGGGTTGTTACCAGTGCACTTTATCTTTGCTTGAGACACTTTTCTTGGTTCATTTTGCTTTTTTAATAAAGTCTTACACTTTACTTAACTGTTATTAATAAAGGTTATCTTTGGTTCACACACTTGGTTGATTTCTTTTACTGAATAAAGTGTTGGTAGAAACTTTTAGAAAATGGTTAAGCCTTTGCATTCTTGTGGGATGGGCAAGGATAGCTGTGGGATGGGCAAGGATAGCTGTGGGATGGATAAACCTCCAGTGCAAGCATAGTGGGACTGTATGGTCCACCGTCCCAGCTGCCACACATATGGCCTTTTTTATCAATAACAATTTATTCATTGATCAACACATTTCAACAAAAACACAACTCTTTATTAAATGCCCTGTTCATTGTAGGCCCACCCAACATACATGGCCCAATCTCATCAGTGTGATGAGACAGGCTGAAGGAAGCATCCATTAATTATCTACCATCCTGTCTTGCCGCTCCATTAATCCAGCTGAGAAGTTGCACCAGTGTTTCAGGAGGTTGCGCTGCTACTTCCCTTCACGTGAAGCTCTGTTGGGGCCTTGTACATCCTTAGTGTCTATCAGGTTTCGCCCTTGCCTCCATTCCCCAGGCTCCATTTCCCCATTGCCTTGCTGGAGGTCCACGAGCCTGTTCTGCAACACTGCATAGCGGGTGCGCATGAGATTGTGCAGGATGCAGCAAGCTTCCACGATCCTCCTCACGGTCTCTGGGAGATGCTGCCTGGTGGTGAGAAGTACCTGGAACCTGTTGGCCAGGATGCAAAGGCATTCTCCACCACCCGTCTTGCCCTGGACAGCCTGTAGTAGAATATTCTTTCTTCACGGGTGAGGTATCTTGAAGTGTACGGCTTCATGAGGTAGGTTCTGAGGGAGAAGGTTATCCCCCACGATGAAGTAGGGCACATCTTTCGTGTCGTTGGGCAGGGGGTCTGGATCTGGGAAGCCCATGATGAGGTTGCGTTCCAGCCCCGCCTTGACGTCACTGTCGTTGTATGCCTGGGCATCTGAAGCTGACCCATTGCCTGAAGCATCGATGTACATGAACTTGTAGTCAGCATCGACCATGGCGAAGAGGATGATGCTGAAGAAGCCCTTGTAGTTGAAATAAGTGGACCCCGACTTGGTTGGAGCTTTGCAGGCCACGTGCTTGCCATCTATGGCTCCAACGGTGTGGGGGAAGTTCCACTTCTGATACCACTCCTCTGCAACTTTCTTCCAGCCTTCTTCAGTGGAGGGGCACTGGAGGAGCTCCTCCAGGTATTCTTCGATGAGGGCCTGCACCACTTCTCTGACCACAATGCTGATGGTGTTGTGTGGCACACTCCAGCCATATTGCATGCTCCTGTAGGTGGTCCCTGAGGCCAGGAGGCGCAGAGTCAGTGCCACCTTGAGCCCAGAATCCAGACTGGGCTAGAAGTTGGTGATCTGCTTGGTCAACCTGGGTCTCAGCCACTCCACAACTTCATCAAACATGGCTGGAGGCATACTCATGAAGTTCTGGAATGCACGAGGGTCTTCGTTCCTCAGCTCCACCATCAGCTTGTTGTATAGTCCTTACTCTGCTCTTCTCCTGATCCATCTTCAGACCCAGACACTTCTTGGATGCCTCCTTTTCTTCCCGTAGAACAGGTGAAAGAGCCTGTAGATAGCTTTGCACTGTTGCAGAATGATGGTGTCTACCAAAAGGAGTGTGTTACGATCCATGGTGGACATCAATGACTGGATGCTGTGGAAGAGCAAGAGCAAGAGCAAGGCTGAAGAGGTCTGCACCGCAGGGCTGCTGGACTGAAAGTGAGATCCAGGTGAGTTCCTCCCCTTTTTTATGGGAAATATAGGTTTTCCGCTCGGTGTCCTTTTGCATCCTCTTGGCATCCTGCAGACATCCTAAATATCTGAGATAGATCCCCTCTGCCAACGTTTTTTCTATTTTAATGCTTTGTATGTGAGCTGCATCCGCTTTCATCCTTTCTCCGTCCATGCTACTAATGCTTTGTGTCCGTTCTGCATCCGTTTCACTTCCTCCCTGTGTCCGTTTTCTGCTGGAGCAGATTTGAGTTGCGCGGATGCGCAGCGGATACCTAGCAGATATAGCGGACACATAACGGATGACGACGGATGTAGAACGGATGTTCCCCATATGCGTCTTGGATGCAGATTGGACGCGTTGGATACATTTTCCGCTCAAAAAGTTTTGAGCAGCTCAAAACTTTTTGAGTGGATGGAACCTCAGTCGATGGATGCTGCACGGATAGAGAGGATGAAAAACGGAGGCAGTGAGTACAAAACGGATGAATCGCGTTAACAAATGGATGGCAAGTGTTTCTCTCCGTTTTACATCCTCTTTCCATCCGTTGGTACAGTGTGACATGGGCTTTAAGGGGAGGGGGGAAGGGAGGAGGGGGAGAACTTGCCCCATTCACCCCACATGCCCCGGCTGGCCACCCAGCTGCTTATTTCTGCTTCTTCCTTTTTCTGCTTTTGGTTGCATGCAGGGAAAGCAGCAGAAGTCTTTCTTTCTCTCCCCCAAACTCCACCAGAGTCTTTGGGATCATGCAAGGCATCCTTTTCCAAGAGGCTGCGCTGGCATGACAAGTCCCACAAAGATTCATTTCTGGCTGAGTTTGGAGGAGAGAAAGAAAGACTTCTGCTGTTTCTGCTGCTTTCTTTGCATGAAGCCAGAAGTCTTTCTCTTTATCTCCCCCTGAGAACAGAGCTGGAGACTGTATCCTGCAATCCCAAATAAATAATGATCAATCGGGAGGAAAATGGGATGGGGAATTTTCCTGCAGACTTTTTTGGGATTTTTAAAGAGTCTCTGGTCTGCGATATTTAAAATTATGAATTTGGTCGTCCCTGAGGTCCAAAACGTTGGTGACCCCTTGTTTAGGAAGTTTGTTAACATTACCCAGCAGTTCGCTTCATCCAGCCTCAGAACTGTCCCAAATACCATATTTTTCAGAGCATAAGACACACTTCCCTGCTCAAAAGTGAGTGCAAATATCTGTGCATCTTATACATTGAATATTGCCAAAGCGCCACCCACCCGCTGGCCCCCACCCTTTGGCCTCTGCCTCCCATCAATTTGCCTCCTTGCAGCAAACAGCAAACAGCCTGGTCAGCCTATAGCACAGCCTGATTTAGCACAAGCAGCTGACTGGCAGTTGGATCTA
>BLBF01000139.1:23575-53057 GCA_015471245.1 Laticauda colubrina
AGTCACTTGTCTGGAATGGTTGTTCTGACCCAAACTTGGTTCCAAGGAAGCAAACATGAAACAAAGGTAATAGCACAACCTTTTAATGTTTCTTATGAATCCCATTCCTTCACAGGTAAAAGGATGCTTCAAATTAATTAATTCTGATAAGAAATAGCCTTGCCAAGCTTTTGCAAGCCTGTCAAGAACACCAGATAAAATTACTAAGCAATAATTCAAACCAAAGAGTCTCAAAATATCAACTCAGATATTCCTAACGTCCACAGGCTCAAGTGAAAAACTTCTTTGTCTTCTGCAAAGAACTGTAATTTCTCAGATGGTTTTTATCTCCTGGGGGGGGGAACATTACCTTGCAGCCTTAAGCCCATGTCACACTGAACCAACGGATGCAAAGAGGATGTAAAACGGACAAAAAACCTTGCCATCCGTTCGAAAAGGCGATGTACTCACTGCCTCCGTTTGGCTTCCTCTCTATCCGTCCAGCATCCGTTTATTGACATTTCATCCACTCTGAAAGTTTTGGGCTGCCTAAAACTTTTACGCAGAAAATGTATCCAGTTCGTCCGTTCTGCATCTGCTATGCATCCGCTACGCATCTGCTATATCCGCTAGGCATCCGCTGCGCATTCGCGCAGCTCGCATCTGCCCGGACGCAGGGAGGAAGCGGAACGGATGTGGAACGGATGCAGAACGGATTCCTAGCGGATGCAGAATGGAAACAAAGTGTCTAAAGCAGAAAAAACATTCGCAGAGGGGACCTTTTTCGGATATTAAGGATATTAAGGATGTCTAGAGGATGCCTAGCGGAAAACCTATACTGCCTATAAAAAGGGGGAGCAACTCGCCTGCATCTCACTTTCAGAACAGCAGCCCAGCGGTGCAGACCTCTGCAGCCTTCATCTGACTCTTGCTCTTCCACAGCATCCAGTCATATCCACCGTGGATTGTGACAAAAGTCCTTTCGGCAGCCATCCTTCTGCAACAGTGTGAAGCCATCTGCAGCCTCTGTGAACTCTACTATGGGAAGAAAAGGAGGCACCCAAAAAAAGTCTGGGTCCAAAGATGGTTCGCCAAAAGAGCAGAGGACGGACTGTACAACAAGCTGATGGTGGAGCTCAGGAGCGAAGACACTCGGGCTTTCAAGAACTTCATGAGGATGCCTCCAGCCATGTTTGACGAAGTTGTGCAGCGCCTGACACCCAGGTTGAGCAAGACAAACACCAACTTCCCGCCCAGCCTGAAACCTGGGCTCAAGGTGGCACTCCCTCTGCGCCACCTGGCCTCAGGGACCACCTATAGGAGCATGCAGTACAGCTGGAGGGTGCCACCCAGCACCATCAGCTTTGTGGTCAGAGAAGTGGTGCAGGCCATCATCAAAGAATACAAGGAGGAGCTCCTCCAGTGCCCCTCCACTGAAGAAGGATGGAAGAAAGTTGCAGAGCAGTGGTATCAGAAGTGGAACTTCCCACACACCATTGGAGCCATAGATGGGAAGCACATGGCCTGCAAAGCGCCAGCCAAGTCGGGGTCCACTTATCACAACTACAAGGGCTTCTTTAGCATCATCCTCTTCGCCATGGTTGATGCTGATTACAAGTTCATGTACATCGATGCTTCAAGCAACGGCTCATCTTCAGATGACCAGGTATACAACTCCAGTCACCTCAAGGAGGGGCTGGAACACAACCTCATGGTGGGCTTTCCAGATCCAGACCCGCTGCCCAAAGACACACAAGATGTGCCCTACTTCATCGTGGGGGATGACGCTTTCTCCCTCACAACCTACCTCATGAAGCCCTACACCTCCAAATACCTCACCCATGAAGAGAGGATCTTCAATGACAGGCTGTTCAGGGCAAGACTGGTGGTGGAGAACGCCTTTGGCATCCTGGCCAACAGGTTCCATGTACTTCTCACCACCATGCAGCATTGCCCAGAGACCATGAGGAGGATCGTGGAAGCTTGCTGTATCCTGCACAATCTCATGCGCACAAGCTACCCAGTCTTGCAGAACAGGCTTGTGGACCGTCAACAAGGCAATGGGGACATGGAGGCTGGGGAATGGAGGCAAGGGTAAAACCTGATAGACCCTCAGGATGTGCAAGGCCCCAACAGAGCCTCACGTGAGGCGAAGAAGCAGCGTAACCTCCTGAAACACTGGTGCAACTCCCCAGCTGGAGCAGTGGAGTGGCAAGATAGGATGGTAAATGCTTAATGGATGCTTCCTTCAGCCTGACTCATCACACGGATGAGATTAGGCCATGTATGTTGGGTTGGCCTACAATGAACAGGGCGTTTAATAAAGAGTTGTGTTTATGTTGACATGTGTGGATAATTTTCACATTGTTTTTGATAATAAAGGGCCATAGGTGTGGCACTTGGGAGGGTGGACCATACAGTCCCACTATGCTTGCACTGGAGGTTTATCTATCCCACTGCTATCCTAACCCATCCCAAAGGTATCCCTGCCCATCCCACAGGTACCCCTGCCCATCCCACACCTATCTTAACCCATCCCACAAGCATGCAAAGGCTTAAACCATTTCTAAAAGTTTCCAGCAAGACTTTATTAAAAGAAAGAAATGAAGCAAGTGTGTGAATCATAAATAGACTTTATTAACAACAAGCTATAAGACAAAAATGAGTCTCTGGCACTCCTCTTGGTCGCTCAGTCCCAGGGGTGAAGGGTGCAGGTGCTGTGGAGGTGGCTGGTGCTGGAGTGCTTGTCATCAGCTCCTCCAGAAGCAGAAGCAGCAGAAGCGCCAGCCCCAGAAGAGCGAGCCCATGCTGCAGAAGCCCCAGCAGAACCAGAGTGAGGGCCAGGGGGTGGGATGGTAGCCCTGTCCCTCTTGCCAGGGCTGGCAGCAGATGGCTGAGAATTGCTGTGCTTCTGCATGGTTGTGGGGTTGCTGGCTGGCAGGGAGGCTGGCAGGAACCAAGGCTGGCAGCAAGGCAGGCACCAAGGCTGGCAGACAGACATGAACCAAGGCTGGCAGGAAGGCAGGCAGCAAGGCTGGCAGGCAGACCGGCTGGCAGCAAGGCTGGCAGGGAGGCTGGCAGGGAGGCTGGCAACAAGGCTTGCAGGCAGACATGCAGGCAGGGCAGGCAAGGCAGCCAATCTGTCCGGCAGCAAGTCTTTCCTCTGAATGGCGACCTGCTTCCGAGCTGCTTCCGTTATATCCGCAGGCTGATGCAATGCATCCTCCCCGCATGCGCAATTAATGCCAGGCTTCCACTGTGCATCCGTTGTGCATCCCCTGTGCATCTGCTTCATCCGTTCGGCATCCGCTCTGCATCCGCTGTATCCATTCCACATCCGCTTCGCTGAGGCCCCCCGGAAGCCCTGCGGATGTGCCATCCACTCCCATTAGCTTCCATCCGCTGGGCTTCCGTTCCACATCTGCTTTTCATCCGCCTTGCGTCCTCCCCGCGTCCGTGTTATCCGCTCCGGTTATGCAAATTTTTGCCCCTTTTGAGAGTGGATAACAACGGATGGAACATTTTGCTCGTCCGCTGTGTCCTTTTTGCATCCGTTGGCCAGTGTGACATGGGCTTTACTCCTGAGTCACCTGTGCTGCTGCAGCTGCTCTTTCTTTCAAGCAGCCCTGTGTGCATGCAAGCTGGGCATGGCTCCTCTGGGACTTCTTCATCACTGCTGCCAGCTTCCACAATCTCCAAAGACAGCATTTTATTCCCTGATGGTCCTGGCCCCATCCCTACATCACATGCAGGCACCTAAGTCCTCAGCCATCTGCACCTGCTGCTGACGAACCACAACACTGGTATAAGATCTCCTGCCTGAGCACAGGGTTGGAATAGAAGATCTTCAAGGTTCTTTTCCAACTCTGTTATTCTGTAAAAGCTCTTGGTGGGGTGGGGTAACTAACATGCAGTCTATGGGTACCAGAGTATCCCTTAACACTAATAGGATCTTGGTCTTATCCAATTTTTCAAGAAATGTGAATAATTTAAAAAGTCCTTTGTGAGATATAAAGGGTAGCATCATCCCCCAGCATCTTACTGGCAGTGATTCATTTTGGCCTCCAACTGGTGGAGGGTCCCATTGGGTTGTTGGAAAGCATGTCTGATGGATGTTTGTCACTGGCCATGTCAAGCAGGCGGGGGAGGCGTTCCATGAAGAGACAAGTATGTCTGCATTGCCACTGCTAATGAATGTATCCACCATGCCCTCAAAGCTCAATGACATGATTCTCACCCAAAATAGGTGACTCTCCCTCTGTAGGTGTGGTTGTGGTTCTCTCTTGAAAACTGTACAGGGTGACACCTGGTTAATACTTGCCTTGGAGGAAATTCCAGGACTGTATGATAAACTGGAAAATTTCCCAGAAAAGAGCAGTGCTGGCCAAAATCTAAAAAAAAAAATGCATAGATTCCAGAAATGGTATTCAGCAGGTCCTGACCAGCTCTGGAAAACCGGTAGCAGAAATTTTGAGTGGTTTGGAGAACCTGCAAATTTCCTCTGAGTGGCCCCTCCCCCATCTCTTCTCTGCCTCCCATTGAGTCGCAGCTGATTGGCTGGGTCTTCTTTGGTTTCCCTGCACAGGAGAGCGGAGCTGGAAAGCAGGTTAGTGGGGTGGGGAGGGAATGGAATTTAGCAGTATCCTTCCCCCAGGGGTGGGGAGGGAATGGAGATAGTACATTATCCTTCCCCTGCCATGCCCACCAAACCATGCCAACCAAGCCTCACCACGCCCACTGAGCCACGCCATGCCATACCTACCAAGCCACGCCCACAGAACTGGTAGTAAACATTTTGAATCCCACCACTGATAGATTCCCTCCCTGACATCACCAGAAATTAAGGTCAAGCTCAGCAATACTTTTATGTTCACTCTTTATGTAACAATCGCATTCAGGGAAGAGAAGAGGTCTAGTCAATTGTTCTAGAAATCGAGTCTAAGGAGTCCAAGTAGAAGAAAAGCTAAACTGTTTCAGAAGGTGGAAGCAAGGGCTGTTAGAGCAATCTTGATCCCTTGTCAGTTGGACTAGATGATCTTTGTATTCCCATCCAGATCTAGAAGTCCTGGATTTCCAGGCCTGAGTTCACCCTTGCTATCATTGCTTTCCTTCAATTTTGCTGCCAGCTACCATGAAAATGAAGGGGGAGAGAGCAGGGGGGGTTTCTACCAGTTCTGTCCACCTCTGTAGAACCAGTAGCTCTGAAGAGCAGCAGACATAGAACCGGTTCTATGTCTGCTGATGTTTTTGACCACACACCCACCCAGGCTCTTAAGGCCCGGTCCCACTGGCCGACGGATGCAAAACATATGCATAAAGGACACAGCGGGTGAGCAAAATTTCGGGGGTGGCTCCATCCATTGTCATCCACTCCAAAAAGTGGTGAAAATTTGCATAAACAGAACAGAAAAGAACGGATGTGGGTAGCATGTAGCGGGGATGATAAATGGATGTTCATAGGAAGCCTAGTGGATGACAGCGGATGGAAGCAGATAACACAGCCGAAGGGGTTCCAGGGAGAATTTCGAAGCGGACGCATAGCAGAAGGGGTGGATGCATGGCGGATGAAGCGGATGCATCATGGATGCCTATAGGAAACAAAGGGGATGTCGTGCGGATGTATATCAGATACATCTGTCCAGGCAGGTGTCTTCAGAGGGCCCCATGGCAGAGACCCCCCTGACAACTTTACTCCCCATGCCGGCAGACTTGGAGGATCCTATGGAGGATGACGCCCTGCTTTCACAAATGGAGGAAGAAGCAACAGCCACCAGAAGCCAACCCACCCCCACCCCCAGCTCCACAGGATGCAGGCAGAGAGGCAGACTGGAGGGCCAGGACCACAGTGGGCTGTTGTAGATCAAGGACACAATGAAGACCAGAACAGAACTTCTCTCTCAGCTGGTCCACAGTGACATACTATCCTCGGACCGGAACACCTTCATCACCTACATGAGCCAGACCCTGAGGGACCTGCCCGAAGCCCAGTACCAGGTGATGAAGCAGAAGATTGCAGGACTTCTGCACAACCCTCAAAGCTCAGCTTAAAGCTGCTCCTACCCAGTCCAGGTCTGATCCTCCACCCCAGGCCATGTCACAGCCCTTCCACAGCTTTCAACAGCCTCTCACCTACCAAGGCTACGATTACCAGGACTTCCCACAGCAAAAACAGAACTTCCCAGTCCAGGCCCAAGTTCATTGGACTCCACAGATGCCAATCCTCACCAGCTGCAGACCAGACAGCCCCACTACACTCCTCCTTTCTCCACCCCACAGCCAAGCCCATCAATGGACAATCTGTCATCAATATTGGGCCTGACATCTCAAGACCTTGATGAAGGGCCTCTCAACCTCATGGGACTGAGTCAGCTCTCAGATAGCTTCTTGAACACACCACCACCTGTTGTACCCTCGGGGCCAAGCACCCCAATGGTGCCTCAGACCAGCACTCAAGACACAGCCACCTCCACAGTCCCTGCCCGCTTAACAGCTGAGACCATGGACATGACTCAGAGTGACTGAGAATAGTGTCAGAGACTGAATTGTTTACTTGTTAAGTTTATCTTTGCTGAAGTCACTTTACTTGGTTCATTTTGCTTCTATAATAAACTCATAAAGTTTCCCTGAGAAAGTTAATAAAGGTTATCTTTGCTTAAGAAACTTGGTTCATTTTTTTTACTTAATAAAGTGTTGGTGAAAACTTTGAAAAAATGGTTAAGCCTTTGCATGCTTGTGGGATGGGTAAGGATAGTTGTGGGATAGATAAATCTCCAGTGCAAACATAGTGGGACTGTATGGTCTCCCATCCTAGCTGCCACACATATGGACCTTTATTATCAATAACAATTTATTCATTGATCAACACATTTTAAAATAAACAAAGCTCTTTATTAATGCCCTATTCATTGTAGGACCACTCAACATACATGGCACAATCTCATCAGTGTTATGCAACAGTCTCAAGGAAGCATCGATTAATTATCATCCTGTCTTACCACTCCACTGCTCCAGCTGAGGAGTTGCACCAGTGTCTCAGTAGGTTGCGCTGCTTCTTCCCTTCACGTGAAGCTCTGTTGGGGCCTTGTACATCCAGTGTCTATCAGGTTACGTCCTTGCCTCCATTCACCAGGCTCCATGTCTCCATTCCCTTGTTGATGGTCAACAAGTCTATTCTGCAACACTGGGTAGCGGGTGCGCATGAGATTGTGCAGGATGCAGCAAGCCTCCATGATGCTCCTCACAGTCTCTGGGTCATGCTGCATGGTGGTGAGAAGTATCTGGAACCTGTTGGCCAGGATGCCAAAAGTTTTCTCCACCACCCGTCTTGCCCTGGACAGCCTGTAGTTGAAGATCCTCTCTTCATGGGTGATATATCTTGAAGTATACGGCTTCATGAGGTAGGTTCTGAGGGAGAACGCATCATCACCAACAATGAAGTAGGGCACATCTTGTGTGTCATTGGGTCTGGATCTGGATCTGGAAAACCCATGATGAGTTTGCATTCCAGCCCATTCTTGAGGTCACTTGCGTTGTATATCTGGGCATCAGAAGCTGACCCGTTGCCTGAAGCATCTATGTAGACGAACTTGTAGTCAGCATCAACCACGGCGAAGAGGATGATGCTGAAGAAGCCCTTGTAATTGAAATAAGTGGATCCTGACTTGGCTGGAGCTTTGCACGCCATGTGCTTCCCATCTATGGCTCCAACGGTGTGGGGAAAGTTCCACCTCTGATACCACTCTTCTGCAACTTTCCTCCAGCCTTGTTCAGTGGTGGGGCAC
Source organism: Laticauda colubrina (assembly GCA_015471245.1). Classification (NCBI taxonomy): domain Eukaryota; kingdom Metazoa; phylum Chordata; class Lepidosauria; order Squamata; family Elapidae; genus Laticauda; species Laticauda colubrina. The sequence continues at coordinate 31,336 of BLBF01000139.1, forward strand.
TTGAGGAGCTCCTCCATGTATTCTTCAGTGATGGCCTGCACCACTTCTCTAACCACTTTGCTGATGCTGTTCTGTGGCACCCTCCACACAGACTGCATGTTTCTGTGTGTGGTTCCAGAGGCCAGGTGCCGCAGAGTCAGTGCCACCTTCAGTCCAGGGTCCAGGTTGGGATGGAAGTTGGTGCTAGGCTTGGTCAACCTGGGTCTCAGATGCTCCACAACTTCATCAAACATGGCTGGTGGCATCCTGATGAAGTGATGGAATGCACGAGGGTCTTCATTCCTCAGCTCCACCATCAACTGGTCATATAGTCCAAACTCCATTCTTCTTATAATCCATCCTTGGACCCACACAGCTCTTGGACATCTCTTTCTTCTCCTTCTGTATAAAAGGTGAAACACTGTGAACAGGTTTTGGTTCTGGTGATGAAGGAGCGCAGCTATCATACGGACTGTTTCATCATCCATGGTGGAGAACAATTGATGATGTTGAAGACCAAGACCAAGGGTGAAGAGGTCGGTACACCACAGCTGCTGGACTCATACTGAGATCCAGATGATTTTCTCCCCCTTTTTATAGAAAATATCAGTTGTCCGCTAGGTGTCCTTCTACATACTCTAGACATACTGCAGACATCCTAAATATACGAGATACATCCCAGATACAAATGTTTTGTCCATTTGGAATCCTTTATAAATGAGATGCATCTGCTCACATCCTTTCTATTTCCGTGCTACTAACGCTGTGTAGACCTTCCATGTACCTTTTGTTTACTCCCTCTTTCTGTTTTCAGCTGCAGCGGATTTGAGTTGAGGGGATGGCCTGAAGATGCAGAGAGGATACAGCGGATGTTTAACTGATGATAACAGACATAGAACTTTTGTTGCCCATATATGTCACGGATGTACATCATACACGGTGGAAAGTTCATTATTTCACAAAGTTTTGTGAAGCTCAAAACTTCTTGCGCAGATGAAATCTCAGTGGATGGATGCTCGACGGATAGAGCATATGAAACACATATGTAATGAGTACACAACAGATGCATAGCGTTTTCCAATGGATGGGAAGCTTTTTTTATCGTTTTACATCCTCTTTGCATCCGTAAGTGCAGTGGACTGGGCCTTTACCTGATCTTTATTTCCTGATTTTTCAACTTCAGCTGCCAAATGAGGCACAGCTGCAATTAAAAAAGCAGGAAAAGAGGGATGTTTCAAAGGTTGGGACTCTGCACACAGCATGCTGATTTACAGGTACGCAGCTCACCGCATGCATGGAAGCTCGTAAATCCCGAACTGGTAGTTAACCCTTTCGTATCCCACCCCGAGGGAGAGCAATGAGCATTTGGGAAGCTTGCAGATGAAATGCTGGGAACTGAGGGGGAGGATTGGACTCATGGATGACAGAGAGGCCCAAGAGGATTATCTCACATCTTCAAGGTCAATTGTCCTGGGAATGGTATGCACCGAGGCAGCACAGAGCACCTGGACTGGATATATTTCCAAAACATCTTACTGGACAATGATTGATTATATCACTGACTTGCATCCTCAACATATCTAATGTTTCACTCCCAGTGCTGTCCATTGGCTGTCCTCTATTCCAGGCCAACGTTTCACCTGCCACTTAGTAGAGTGGATTTTCTTCCCAACCTTTTTCTCATCACCCTCTTTTCCACTGGGTTCACTTAACCTTACCTCCTTCATGCTTCTAGATGTCTTGGGCTGAACTACTAATGGATCATTGATTGATTGATCATTGATCATTGATTGTTCTTTGTCTTCTTCTTCCTCCTTCTCTAAATGGCTTCTATTTGTTTCCTCTCTTGCTTCCTCAGCAACTTCCACATCTTCTCCTACTGCCAAACTAGGATCCGTTCTCTCTACCATTATCACAACATTCTACAGTTCCAACAATTTTCTGTTCCAACTAAAAAAATAACTGTATGCCTGACTACTGGGAGGTGGACTATGGAGCGATTTTTCAATTTGTAATTTTTGTGTTTGCTTGCTTGCTTGCTTCAGATCTTGCCTGACTTTCACTGCATTCAGATCTTTCCTAGTAAAAGTACCTTTTCTCTAAACCGAGTCAAGGGTTTTCTTTCCTGGGAATTGATCAGGGCAGTCCTGAGAGTGGCTGTCCAGTTTAGCCTGATGGTTTTTTTTCTGATTGTTTTCCAGTTGGAGAGCTACCTACAACATCATTTCCTTCTCTGTTGGGTTAGCCATCTTTTACAATGTGAGTTCCCACTCTTTCCCCATTTTAGTTGGACATTGTCAAAAGACAGTTCACCTCATGTAAGGTAGCTGGTGAGTCTTCTCTGTCTCCCAGCCTCCCAAAGTTTATTGTTTTCCTTTTAGGATTAGAAAAATGTAGGAAAGAAAGTGTCCATGTTTCAACCTCTTTCAAATATCTCGGTGAACACAGTTGCTTTGTGGTCTCCTTTCCCTTCCATCGTCCCTTTCAAAGGCAGATCCAGAGAAGTGTGGGTGGGCTGGTGTGATGTGATTCCTAACGAATGGTGTCTTCTTGCAGAAATCCTGGTTCTAGGATCTCCGCGAATGTTGGGCTGGATACCCCAAGCAGGTAAGAAGTCAGGAGGCATCTGAGTGAATATTCAATGGAAAAGAGTTTATCAATCATTATCCTGTTTCTCCTAAATGATATGAAACAGCATTACATTCTGTCCTGCCTTAAACATCCCATTCATCCAAGTTTCCTCCTCTGTCTCATCCTCCTCTCTCCCCAACTCTCCTCCTCTTCTTCCCCCTCTCTCTTCCTCCTTCCCTCTCCCCCCTCCCTTCTCTTTCTCCTCCTCCTTCCCTCTCCCTGTCCTTCTTGCTTCTTCTCCTGCTTCTCCTCCTCCCCTCTCCCTTTCTCCCCTATATCTCCTCTTCCTCCCCCTCTTTCCTCCTCTTCTGTCTCCTCGTCTTCCTTCCCTCTTTCCTCCTCCTCTTCCCCTCCACTTCTTTCTCCCCTTCCTCTTTCTCTCCCCCTCCTCCCCTTCTCCCTCCTCCTCTCCCTCCCTCTCCCTCTTTCTCCTCTCTTTGTCCTTTCTCCCTCCCTCCCTTCTCCTTCCTCTCCTCCTCCCTCTCTCCCTTCTCCTCCTGCTGACATCCTGTGCCAAGTACATTGGACAACACCCAAGCTGTAGGTATTCAATTATTTCCATTTCTTACAGCACTACCTGAGAGCAAGTACTAGTACAACATTGAAATATTCTCCTGAGCAAAACCATAGGATGGTATGGTCAGGAGAAATTGAGGTGGAAATTAACCACTGTGCACCTAGAGTTCTATTCAGATGTTTATATATGCCACTGACTTTCTAAGTGAAAAACAGCTGACAAAGTTGCCACACTAAATCAAAGCTGAACACCACTTCTTTTTTGCTTTGGAACCTGAGATTTGGGGTTATGTGTCTCTAACTCTTTCTTCCATCCATCCCTTTTGCATTGCAGCCTCTCCAGCTGAGCCTTTTTGGCTACAGTTCTCCTCTTACTGCTCTGTAATCCTTACGCTGCCTTTTGATGTCAGACGGAAGGTGAGGAATCTGTGGCAGAAGAAGTCCAGCTGGTCAGAAATCCCCATTTAAGATTTAAGAAGAGACACAGTTCTTCCTTTTGATGCACCATCAGTATTTATGTCTCTCAGTTAATTTATGTGGTTTATGTCCATCTTACCAACATGACCGAGGGCAGCTAATTTTAAAACTGCACAAAGGAAAAAAGTGAAATAACAGAATAACAGAGTTGGAAGGGACAATTTCAGGCCAATGGTTATCCAATCTGAAAACCAAGGGTGCTATTTTATTGTCCCTGCAGATGCAAACCATCTGTATACTACTCCTGTTGTATATTTTAACTCTTGTTGTTGTGATCTTTAGATAACCAAAATGGTGTATCAGATGACTTTTTTTTTTTGAATCAGGGTACCTCAAATGAGCTAACTTACAAAATATATCCAAAATCCTCAGCGAATGATACCTAAGGAAATGAAATTTTTGGAGGTTGTGACTGCTTTAGTGCTTTTGGCTGCTTCAGCACTCAGAGTCTGCTGCTGTGTTCACACAATCTTTATTTTCAAAGTTCTATGGAAGTTTCCCAGCCAGTTTAACAATCCCTTGCTTCTTACTCCTATCCAGCAGCAGCTACTTACCTGCCTGCTGGGAAGGAAAGGGGAAGGAGAAGGAAAGAAGGAAGAAAGGAAGGAAAGAAGGAAGGAAGAGAGCTTTGGTGACGCAGTGGGGGCACAGTGGTTAAAATGCGGTAATGCAGGCTAACTCTGCACACTGCCAAGAGTTCAATTCTGACAGGCTCAAGGTTGACTCAGCCTTCCATGCTTCTGAGGTCGGTAAAATGAGGACCCATTGTTAGGGGCAATGGGCTCTGTAAACTGCTTAGAGAGGGCTGTAAAGCACTGTGGATGGTATATAAGTCTAACTGCTATTGCTATTTTCAATGCTTCCTGTTCCTACAAGAAAACTCAGTGGGAAGTCTGGAAGTTGGAACTTGTTCCCAATATTTTTTTTTAACCTAATCCTGGTCATCCCAAAAGGTGCTTTTTCCAAAAGGCAATTGGACTTTCCTTTGAAAACATTTCACTTCTCATCCAAGAAGCTCTTCAGTTCTTGGATGAGAAGTGAAACACTTTCAAAGGAAAAAAAAAAGACAAGAAAGTCCATCTTTTTTGCTGGAAAAAGCATCTTTGGGATAACCATGACCTGAATGATTGAAAATCTACACAGACTGTGATGACCCAAGGTGTGACACAAAAACAGCAAAGTCACAAAAGTGGAATAAATTCCCTTAAATACCTCCAACTTGGCCCCAATGTCCAATTATCCTTGGCTGGACATCTAACTCTTCAAAAAACAGTCTATGATGGGAAGAAATGCATTCCAAACCCAAAATAAAGATAATTAGAAATTTTAAAAAACTCAACACAAACCACACTGAAGTAATTAACATGGCAGTCCAGGATGATAAATTGCAGACTTCCGAAGGTTAACCAGCCCCCACAGTTGGGAGGACACCAAAGCCCAGATAAGCCTTGACATAGATAATGCACGCTTTGCTTCCAGCAAGGAGCTATGTGCAAACGCCCCTCTTATATCCTGTTCTCCCAGCTGCAACTAATGAAAGGGATCAGGGCCATTTCCTCTCCTCTAAGCCATGTTGCTTCCTTTTCCATTCCTCCCTGCATACCCTAGACCCTAGAGGGGATGGCCCTGGGTCTTCCTCTGAATACCCAGTTTGACTGTGCCCTTCCTCCGTTTCTTCCACAGCCACCAGAACTACACTCCCACTCCCTGTCAGCTGCTCAATCTCCCCCTCAGAATCAGATTCCAACAAGGGCATGACACAGACACCTATCCTTTCTCATTCTCTTTCTCGGTTTAACTAAGGAAATGTCTCTGAAACAATGAATCAATGGAGCATGATTATCTTATTCTATTGTAAACTTCTTTGTCATAATGGGTGTCTCTGGTCTCCACAGCCCAGCTGCAAAATCCATCAATTCAATCCTTTCCTCTCATTGCAGGACTTTCATCAGCAAATTGTCCATCATGTGGTCACGGTGTTCCTCATTGGCTTCTCCTATTGCATCAATTACATCCATATGGGTGAACTTATCATATTCCTAGCTGACTATACTCATTGCCTTCTTTTTGTAAGTTATTGCTCAGGAACATACTTCACATACCCCAAGAAAGACGAAGACATTCCTCTACTTCCCCTCTTTTTGATTAAAACTATTTCAGGTTCTTTGGAAAGAGGAAATAAATATAGAAAGTTCCCACAGGTGCTTCTTCAAGAGACTTTCTGGTTTTTTTTGGAAGTCGTTTCAGCTGAAGCACCTTCTTGGATAAGGAGTGAAACATCTTCAAATAAAAAAAAATCAGAAAGTCCAGTTGCCTCTTGAAAAAGCACCATTGGGACAACCATGACCTGGAGGTCTGAAAATCTCCAAAGAAATCTAAAAAAGAATTTATACCAGCCTTCTCTTGCCTCCAGCCTGCCACATGTGTTGGCTCAATTATGGGTGCTGTAGTCCCAACCAGTTTGAAGGTCTTATTCAGTGGTGGATTCAAAAATTTTTACTACCAGTTCTGGGGGCGTGGCTTGGTGGGCATAGTGTGGCTTGGTGGGCATTTTTTGGTGGATATGGCAGGGGAAGGACACTGTAAAATCTCCATTCTCTAACCACTCCTGGGGAAAGGTTACGGCAAAATCCCCATTCCCTCCCTACACCACTAAAGCCCATGTCACACTGCCCAACGGATGCAAAAAGGACACAACGGATGAGCAAAATGTTCCATCCATTGTTATCCGCTCTCAACAGGGGCAAAAATTTGCATAACTGGAGAGGATAAGACGGACGGGGGGAGGACGCAGGGTGGATGGAAAGCGGATGTGGAATGGAAGCCCAGCAGATGGAAGTGGATGAGAGCGGATGGCGCATCCGCTACGCTTTCAGGCGACCTCAGCAAAGCGGATGCAGAACGGATACAGCGGATGCAGAGTGGACGCCGAACGGATGAAGCGGATGCACAGCGGAAGCCTAGCGGATGCAGAGCGGAAGCTGAATGGATGCCTGGCGTTAATTGCACATGTGGGGGGGATGCATTGCGTCAGCCCCGCGGATATAACGGAAGCAGCTCGGAAGAAGGTTGCCATTCAGAGGAAAGACCTGCTGCCAGACGGATTGGCTGCCTTGCCTGCCCTGCCTGCATGTCTGCCTGTAAGCCTTGCTGCCAGCCGATCTGTCTGCCAGCCTTGCTGCCTGCCTTGGTGCCAGCCTTCCTGCCAGCTTTGGTGCCGGCCTGGCTGCCAGCCTGCCTGCCAGCCTTCCTGCCAGCCTTGCTGTATGCCTGCCTGCCAGCCTTGGTGCCTGCCTGCCTGCCTGCAAGCCTTCCTGCCAGCCTTCCTGCCAGCCTCCCTGCCAGCCTTGGTTCCTGCCAGCCTCCCTGCCAGCCAGCAACCCCACAACCATGCGGAAGCACAGCAAACCTCATCCATCTGCTGCCAGCCCTTGCAAGAGGGACAGGGCTACCATCCCACCCCCTGGCCCTCACTCTGGTTCTGCTGGGGCTTCTGCAGCACGGGCTCGCTCTTCTGGGGCTGGCGCTTCTGCTGCTTCTGCTTCTGGAGGAGCTGATGACAAGCACTCCAGCACCAGCCACCTCCACAGCACCTGCACCCTTCACCCCTGAGACTGAGCGACCAAGAGGAGTGCCAGAGACTCATTTTTGTTTTATAGCTTGTTGTTAATAAACTCTATTTATGATTCACACACTTGCTTCATTTCTTTTTTTTAATAAAGTCTTGATGGAAACTTTTAGAAATGGTTTAAGCCTTTGCATGCTTGTGGGATGGGTAAAGATAGCTTTGGGATGGGTTAGGATACCTGTGGTATGGGTAATAGCAGTGGGATAGATAAACCTCCAGTGCAAGCATAGTGGGACTGTATGGTCCATCCTCCCAGGTGCCACACCTATGGCCCTTTATTATCAATAATAATGTAATAATTATCCACACATGTCAATATAAACACAACTCTTTATTAAACGCCCTGTTCATTGTAGGCCAACCAAACATACATGGCCCAATCTCATCCGTGTGATGAGACAGGCTGAAGAAAGTATCCATTAAGCATTTACCATCCTGTCTTGCCACTCCACTGCTCCAGCTGGGGAGTTGCACCAGTGTCTCAGGAGGTTGCGCTACATCTTCGCTTCATGTGAGGCTCTGTTGGGGCCTTGCACATCCTCAGTGTCGATCAGGTTTTGCCCTTGCCTCCATTCCCCAGGTTCCATGTCCCCATTGCCTTGTTGGAGGTCCACAAGCCTGTTCTGCAAGACTGGGTAGCAGGTGCGCATGAGATTGTGCAGGATGCAGCAAGCTTCCATGATCCTCCTCCCAGTCTCTGAGCCATGCTGCATGTTGGTGAGAAGTACCTGGAACCTCTTGACCAGGATGCCAAAGGTGTTCTCCACCACCCGCCTTGCCCTGGACAGCCTGTCGTTGAAGATCCTCTCTTCACGGGTGAGGAGTCTGGAGGTGTAGGGCTTCATGAGGTAGGTTGTCAGCATCGACCATGGCGAAGAGGATGATGCTAAAGAAGCCCTTGGAGTTGAAATAAGTGGACCCTGATTTGGGTGGAGCTTTGTAGGCCATGTGCTTGCCATCGATGGCTCCAACGGTGTGGGGGAAGTTCCACTTCTGATACTACTGCTCTGCAACTTTCTTCCATCCTTCTTCAGTGGAGGGGTACTGGAGGAGCTCCTCCTTGTATTCTTCGATGATGACCTGCACCACTTCTCTGACCACAGTGCTGATGGTGTTGGATGCCACCCTCCAGCCGTACTGCATGCTCCTGTAGGTGGTCCCTGAGGCCAGGTGGCGCAGAGGGAGTGCCACCTTGAGCCCAGGTTCCAGGCTGGGCTGGAAGCTGGTGTTTACCTTGGTCAACCTGGGTGTCAGCCGGTGCACAACTTCATCAAATATGGCTGGAGGCATCCTCATGAAGTTCTGGAATGCCCAAGTGTCTTCGTTCCTGAGCTCCACCATCAGCTTGTTGTACAGTCCATACTCTGCTCTTCTGGCGAACCATTTTTGGACCCAGACTCTTTTTGGCTGCCTCTTTTTCTTCTCGCAGTAGAGTTCACAGAACCTGCAGATGGCTTCGCACTGTTGCAGAACGATGGTGGCTGCCGAAAGGACTTTGTTCCAATCCACGGTGGACATGACTGGATGCTGTGGAAGAGGAAGAGCCAGATGAAGGCTGCAGAGGTCTGCACTGCTGGGCTGCTGTTCTGAAAGTGAGATGCAGATGAGTTGCTCCCCCTTTTTATAGGCAGTATAGGTTTTCCGCTAGGCATCCTCTAGGCATCCTGTAGACATCCTTAATATCCGAGATAGGTCCCCTCTGCAAACGTTTTTTCCGTTTTAAACGATTTGTTTCCATGCTGCATCTGCTAGGGATCCGTTCTGCATCTGTTCTGCATCCATTCCGCTTCCTCCCCACGTCTGGGCAGATGGAGTTGTGCGGATGCGTAGCGGATGCCTAGAGGATATAGCGGATGCATAACGGATGCGTAGCAGATGCCTAGCAGATGCGTAGCGGATGCAGAATGGACAAACTGGATACATTTTCCAAGCAAAAGTTTTGGGCAGCCCAAAACTTTTGGAGCGGATGAAACGTCTATAAACGGATGCTGGACGGATAGAGAGGGAGCAAAACGGAGGCAGTGAGTACATCGCGTTTTCCAATGGATGGCAAGCTTTTTTGTCCATTTTATATCCTCTTTGCATCCGTTGGTTCAGTGTGACATGGGCTTAACCTGCTTTCCAGCTCCATTCTCCTGTGCAGGGCATCAAAAGAAGACCCAGCCAATCAGCTGGGACTTGGGAGGCAGAGATAGGTGGGGGCTGGGCCAGTCAGAGGTGGTATTTGCCAATTCTCTGAACTAATCCCACTTCTGGTCTTGTTTGAAGGAAGCAAAACATACATCAAAGCAATTCAGAGAAAATAGGGATATGCAAAGGATACGAGGCTGAAATTGTTTCAAATTTTAGATGCCCAGTTTTGAGTTGAAATTATAGTAGTCCTGAGCTTATGACCACAACTGACCCTCCCAACATTTATATTGCTGCATGAGAAATTTGTCAAGGGAGTTTTGTCCCATTTTATGACTTTTCTTGCCACATTTGTTATGTGAATCCTTGCAGTTGTTAAAGGAGCAATATGGTCGTTAAGTGCATCTAATTTCCCCATTGAGTTTGCTTGTCAGAAGGTCGCAAAAGGGGATCACATGACCCTGGGATACAGCAACTGTCATACATATGAGTCAGTTTTTGTAAGTCACTTCTTTTCTGTGCCATTGTAACTTTGAGCAGTCAAAGTGAACCGTTGTACGTCAAGCACTTGTACAATTTTGCATTAGCACAGAGTGATTGGAAAAGCTCTGAGCTCATCTTGGAGATGAAGATTTTCCCATGAGGCTTTGCTTGCAAGCTCATCTTCATCCAGGTCTCTCTCCAGCTTGACCACTTTTTTTCCCCCAAACTACAATTCCCATCATCCATTCTCTATTATAAACATTGAGAAAATTGCCATCATATTGTGAAAGTCAAGCCTTCTCATGATGGGAATCTTGTCCACCCAAGGTTTTTTTGCTATCTTTATTTCCCTGCAGGCCACAAAGATGTTCAACTACTTGAAGTGGGAGAAGAGTTCCGATATACTCTTTATCGCTTTCTCAGCTGTGTTTCTGGCCACTCGGATGGTGATTTTTCCTTTCAAGTAAGTTTCCAGAATGTATGCCAAAAAGGGGGAAGGGGGGCTTTGATAGCACAATTGCAGCACCATTGTTGTGGATTCATTGACTGCCAGTGGAGCTGAAAGTCAGAGGATGCAGGGGAAGCAGAGGGGGGATGCCTGAGGTTCCCATTGGGGCCTGTGGAAGGCTCTGAGAAGCAGGGGGTTTTAGAGCCAGATGCAGAACAGGGCTCAGCTACTTAGGCTCAGACAGAGAGACAGCTGTTTTCGGGGCCTGAGCTGAGCAAGGGGGAAGAACAGCTGGGCCCTGTCTTAGATGCATGTTTGTGCAGAGAAGTGTGGAGATGAGAGCAATGCAGGACAAAAAAGAGACATTAACAAGCCTCTCCCTGATTGGGATATAAGGAGGAAGGGTGTGGGAGGTGTGTTTGTTGGATAAAAACGTTCATGCTCCAGAAGAGTTCCCTCCAGTGGATTCCTTGCCAGGATTTTCTTGCCACTATCCAGGTTGGTAGGGACACAGTGGCTCAGTGGCTAAGACACTGAGCTCGTGGATCAGAAAGATCGGCAGTTCAGCAGTTCGAATCCCCAGCACCGCGTAACTAAGTGAGCTACCGTTACTTGTCCCAGCTTCTGCCAACCTAGCAGTCCGAAAGCATACCAAAAATGCAACTAGAAAAGTAGGGGGCCCTTTGGTGGGAAGGTAACAGCGTTCCGTACATCTTCCGTACATTTAACCCATGACCACAGAGACATTTTCGGACAGTGCTGGCTCTTCAGCTTTGAAACGGACATGAACATTGCCCCCTAAAGCCAGAAATGATTAGCACATTTGTGCAAGGGGAACCTTTATTTTTACCTTATCTAGGTTGCTCAGGACTCTTTGTGTTGGGATTGAAGTGTTGATTGAGACTCTCTGAGGGGAACTCAGAGACTACTACAGCTTGTGAATCCTCTAAAGATGTGTGACCTGGAGTTTGTTGATGAATGCCATGTATTCCTTCCTTTCTAAATAAAAAGGGGTTTCTCCTCATGAGTAGGCTGTTGAGAGGGGCTCATGATAGCTGGGTCAGAACAGCCATCTTGATTTTTTTGTACACCTTGGGATACCTCAGCTTGTCACTGCTATTTACAAGTAGCGCTTTTAACCTGCCCATCAAGCCACTCAAAGTGGATTGGAAATATCAAGACCAGGAAAATTTCATAAGTTGCAGTGATACAAATGATACACTTATTTATTTATTAAATTTATGTGCTTCCCCTTTCACTGCCAAGCAACTCTTTAGGGGAAGTAATGCTGTAGTTTGCAGGAGGAATGGGGGGGGGGGCAGCTGAAGGATTAAACAACTGAAACAACAACAGAAGGTTACTACCGCAAGTCTTTGGTTATTGACTGCCTAGTTTAGTGTTGGAGCCGTGGTGGTGCAGTGGTGAGAATGCAGTATTGCAGGCTAATTCTGCCCACTGCCAGCAGTTTGATCCTCACTGGATTGAGATTGACTCAACCTACCATCCCTCCGAAGTCAGTAAAATGAGGAACCATATTGTTGGGGGGCAATATGCCGACTCTATAAACCACTTAGAGAAGGCTGCAAAAAGCACTATGAAGTGGTCTAAGTTTGAGTGCTAAGTGGGAAGGAAGGAAGGAAGGAAGGAAGGAAGGAAGGAAGGAAGGAAGGAAAGAAGGAAAGAAGAAGGAAGGGTCTAGGTGGTGCAGTGGTCAGAATGCAGCATTGCAAGCTAACTGACTCCTCACTGCCAGCAGTTTGGTCATCACTGGCTTGAGGTTGCTTCAGCCTTCCATCTTTCCAATGGTATTATCAGACCATGGTTTTATTTAATGATACCTCATGGCTAGGCTGATACTGATTCTTCCCAGTTTGGTGAACCGGTAGCTAATTTTATCATTATTATATTTTGGGGGGTTAAGTTTTATTGATTTTTAAGGGCAAACAAAAACAAACAAAACAAAAATACATCCAACTTTCTTGCATAAGTGTACAAACAGTGTACAAACATTTTATATATGTAATGATAATAATAATAAAAGAAATACACCTTTATATATTCATTATTTTCTATAATTCTTCATATTCTGTTACTATATTTTGTTATCTAGCCATTGATAGAAAAAGTCCCAAATTTTGTAAAATTGTTTATCCTCTTGTTCTCTAATTTCAAATGTCAATATACTCATTTCAGCACATTCCAGTATTTTCTTGATAGTTTCCTCCTGCAATGGTATTTTCTAATTTTTCTAATTTTTAGCAAATACAATCTGAGCTGCTGTTACTACATTTACAATCAAATATTTTAAATCTTTGCATGTATCAGGTAGAATTCCCAATAAAAATATCTCTGGTTTTAAAATCTATATGCTTTTTAGTCATTTTTTTCCAAACACATGTGGATTTTAGTCCAATATTTTTTTGCATCCGCACAAGTCAACCACATGTGGTAATATGAGCCAGGTATCTGATGACATTTCCAACATCTTTCGGATTTGTTCTTGAACATTCTTGCTATTCTTGTTGGGGGAAAATGCCACCTATAAAACATCTTACACAATTTTTCTTTAAATGCTGTTGACATTGTCATTTTATAATTTTGAGGCCACCATTTTTGCCATTTCTCTAGATCAATCCCATATCCAAAATTCTTCCCCCAAGCAATCAAAGTTTCTTTAACTTGTTCTTCTTCTAGTTTAATTTCTAATAAATATCCATACGGTTTTTTAATCACCTTTTCATCAGTACCTGTCAAAATCTTATCTAAATCAGTCAATTTTTTATAGAAACCTTCCGTTTAAAGTCTTTTTCATACCTTGAATGTATTTGTGCATAAGAAAACCAATTCATCTTTATACCTTGTTCCTCTAGTTTTTAAATCGATTTAAGTTCACCCTTTTCATTCAAAATTTCTCCATATCTAACTGTTTGTTCCTTCCTTCATTCCAGATTGGAATTTTCAAATAACATTGTCTTTTAATCTTCTCCCTATTTAACCACAGAGACTCCCGTATATGATGTCTTCTAAAATAACCCTGTATTTTAGTACCTTACACCATAAAAAGGCATGCCACCCCAACAACAAATTTAAACAACCTTCTAATTTCAACAATCTACTATTTCTTAATGTCATCCATTCCTTAACCAGTGTCAAGTTTGTAGCTTGATAGTACAACTCCCAATTAGGCAGACCAAATCCTCCTCTAATTCAAGCATCTTGTAAGAGTTTTAAGCCCATGTCACACTGGCCAACGGATGCAAAAAGGACACAGCGGACGAGCAAAATGTTCCATCCGTTGTTATCCGCTCTCAAAAGGGGCAAAAATTTGCATAACCGGAGCGGATAACACGGACGCGGGGAGGACGCAGGGCGGATGAAAGTGGATGCGGAATGGAAGCCTAGTGGATGGAAGCGGATGGGAACAGATGGCACATCCGCAGGGCTTCCGGGGGGCCTCAGCAAAGTGGACGCGGAACGGATACAGCGGATGCAGAGCGGACGCTGAACGGATGAAGCGGATGCACAGCGGATGCACAGCGGATGCACAGCGGAAGCCTAGCATTAATTGTGCATGCGGGGAGGATGCATTGCGTCAGCCCCGCGGATATAACGGAAGCAGCTCGGAAGCAGGTCGCCATTCAGAGGAAAGACCTGCTGCCGGACGGATTGTCTGCCTTGCCTGCCCTGCCTGCATGTCTGCCTGACAGCCTTGCTGCCAGCCTTGGTGCCTGCCAGCCTCCCTGCCAGCCAGCAACCCCACAACCATGCGGAAGCACAGCAAGCCTCAGCCATCTGCTGCCAGCCTTGGCAAGAGGGACAGGGCTACCATCCCGCCCCCTGGCCCTCACTCTGGTTCTGCTGGGGCTTCTGCAGCACGGGCTCGCTCTTCTGGGGCTGGCGCTTCTGCTGCTTCTGCTTCTGGAGGAGCTGATGACAAGCACTCCAGCACCAGCCACCTCCAAAGCACCTGCACCCTTCACCCCTGGGACTAAGCAACCAAGAGGAGTGCCAGAGACTCATTTTTGTTTTATAGCTTGTTGTTAATAAAGTCTATTTATGATTCACAAACTTGCTTCATTTCTTTTTTTTAATAAAGTCTTGCTGGAAACTTTTAGAAATGGTTTAAGCCTTTGCATGCTTGTGGGATGGGTTAAGATACTGTGGGATGGGCAGGGATACCTGTGGGATGGGCAGGTATACCTTTGGGATGGGTAATAGCTATGGGATAGATAAACCTCCAGTGCAAGCATAGTGGGACTGTGTGGTCCACCCTCCCAAGTGCCACACCTATGGCCCTTTATTATCAATAATAATGTAATAATTATCCACACATGTCAACATAAAAACAACTCTTTATTAAACGCCCTGTTCATTGTAGGCCAACCCAACATTCATGACCCAATCTCATCCGTGTGATGAGACAGGCTGAAGGAAGCATCCATTAAGCATCTACCATCCTGTCTTGCCACTCCACTGCTCCAGCTGGGGAGTTGCACCAGTGTTTCAGGAGGTTGCGCTGCTTCTTCGCCTCACGTGAGGCTCTGTTGGGGCCTTGCACATCCTGAGTGTCAATCAGGTTTTGCCCTTGCCTCCATTTCCCAGCCTCCATGTCCCCATTGCCTTGTTGACGGTCCACAAGCCTGTCCTGCAAGACTGGGTAGCAGGTGCGCATGAGATTGTGCAGGATGCAGCAAGCTTCCACGGCTGACACCCAGGTTGACCAGGGCAAACACCAACTTCCAGCCCAGCCTGGAACCTGGGCTCAAGGTGGCACTCACTCTGCACCACCTGGCCTCAGGGACCACCAACAGGACCATGCAGTATGGCTGGAGGGTGCCACACAACACCATCAGCACTGTGGTCAGAGAAGTGGTGCAGGCCATCATCGAAGAATACCTGGAGGAGCTCCTCCAGTGCCCCTCCACTGAAGAAGGCTGGAAGAAAGTTGCAGAGCAGTGGTATCAGAAGTGGAACTTCCCTCACACCGTTGGAGCCATAGATGGCAAGCACGTGGCCTGCAAAGCTCCACCCAAGTCAGGGTCCACTTATTTCAACTACAAGGGCTTCTTCAGCATCGTCCTCTTCACCATGGTTGATGCTGACTACAAGTTCATGTACATCGATGCTTCAGGCAACGGCTCATGTTCAGATGCCCAGGTATACAACGCCAGTGACCTCAAGGAGGGTTTGGAACGCAACCTCACCGTGAGCTTCCAAGATCCAGACCCCCTGCCCAACGACATGCAAGATGTGCCCTACTTCATCGTGGGGAATGACGCCTTCTCCCTCACAACCTACCTCATGAAGCCCGACACCTCCAGACTCCTCACCCGTGAAGAGAGGAACTTCAACTACAGGCTGTTCAGGGCAAGGCGGTTGGTGGAGAACGCCTTTGGCATCCTGGCCAACAGGTTCCAGGTACTTCTCACCAACATGCAGCATCGCCCACAGACCATGAGGAACATCGTGGAAGCTTGCTGCATCCTGCACAATCTCATGCACACCCGCTTCCCAGTCTTGCAGAACAGGCTTGTGGACCTCCAGCAAGGCAATGGGGACATGGAGCCTGGGGAATTGAGGCAAGGGCGAAACCTGATAGACACTGAGGATGTGCAAAGCCCCAACAGAGCCTCACGTGAAGGGAAGAAGCAGCGCAACCTCCTGAGACACTGGTGCAACTCCCCAGCTGGAGCAGTGGAGTGGCAAGACAGGATGGTAGATGATTAATGGATGCTTCCTTCAGCCTGTCTCATCACACTGATGAGATTGTGCCATGTATGTTGAGTGGCCCTACAATGATCAGGGCATTTAATAAAGAGTTGTGTTTGTGTTGACATGTGTGGGTGATTATTACATTATTATTGATCATAAAGGGCCGTAGGTGTGGCACCTGGGAGGGTGGACCATCCAGTCCCACTATGCTTTCACTGGAGGTTTATCTATCCCATAGCTATTACCCATCACACAGGTATCCCTGCCCACCCCACTGCTATCTTAACCCATCCCACAAGCATGCAAAGGCTTAAACCAATTCTAAAAGTTTCCACCAAGACTTTATTAAAAAAAAGAAATGAAGCAAGTGTGTGAATCAAAGATAAACTTTATTGAACAACAAGCTGTAAAAGAAAAATGACCCAAGTCAAGTGTCCAAATAAAGTCCACAGATAGCCAGCCAGCCAGTCTCTGGCACTCCAGTTGGTCACTCGGAGGTGTGCCCAGTCTCAGGGGTGAAGGGTCCAGGTGCTGTGGAGGTGGTTGGTGCTGGAGTGCTGGTCTGAAGCCCCAGTGGGATGCCTGGCCCCGAGAGGACAACAGGTGACGGTGTGTTGAGAAAGCTCTCGGACACCTGGCTCAGACCCGTGATGTTGAGAGCTCCTTCCTCCATGCCATGGGGTGTCAGCCCCAGTATCGACAACAGATGTACTGAGGCCAGGCTTGGCTGTGGGGTGGAGGAAGGAGCAGTGTAGTGGGGCTTTCTGGTGTGCAGCTTGGTGAGGACTGGCGTTGGTGGCATCGGTGGCGTTGGTGGCATCAGTGTCGTGGGTGGCATCGGTGGCATCAGTGTAACCAGTGGCAACGGTGTCATCCGATGACTCTGTGCCTGGATTGAGAAGGGCTGCTGCCTGTGCTGCTGGACCTCCTGATAGCCGTAGCCCTGGTAGGTGAGGGGCTGTGGAAAGCCTTGGAATGGAAGGGACATCACCTGGGGTGGAGGAGCAGACCTGGACTGGGTGGGAACAGGTTCCTCTGGATCTGGAGGGTTGTGAAGCAGCTCGGTGATCCGGTCCTTCACCACCTGGTACTGGGGTTCTGCCATGTCCATGAGGGTCTGGTTGACATAGGTGAGGAAGGGCTTGCGGTTGGAGGATGAGGAGTCGGTGTGGACCAGCTGAGAGAGGAGATCTATGCTGGTCTGGATGGTGTCCCTGATCTCCAGCAGGACAGTGTGGCTCTGCCCCTCCTGCTGTCTGGCTCTCTGCCTTTCTGTGGAGGTGGAGCTGGGGGTACGGCTGTGGTGGACGCGCTGTCTCCTTTCTCCCACCATACCAGGGAGTCCTCCACACACTCCACCACGGGTACAACACCTCTCCACGGGTTCTCCGCCATGGCACGCTCCGCAGAAACCTGCCTGGAGACAGGAACTGACTCTCCGCTGGAAGAGGACTGGCTCTCAGCAGGCTGCCGGAGAGAGAGGGTAGTGAGAGGGGCTGCTGGTGCTCCTCGGTGGCGGATCTCACTCTCCAGGAAGCTGCACCTGGCCATGATGTAGGTCTCTCTGTCCGTCAGCTTAACCGTGGCCTGGCCAGATTTCTTCAGGTGCAGCTTCCCTTACCAGGTGTGCATGTGCTTCCACCAGCTGAGGAGCACCTCCAAAGTGTAGCCCATACTCTCCGCCTTCTCTGTCCAAACAGCATGCTTCCACTTAGTGTCCCTGTACAGCTGGTGTCCCTTCCGCCACAGATAGTCATTCTCTCTCAGCCACTCCAGCACCTCATCCTCGTGTTCCTCCTCAATGGAGTATTGCCTCCTCTCCCGTTGTCTCATACACCTCTTCCTCCCTTTGGCAGGACCAGATGGGCCCTCATCAGAGGGGCTCCCAGGTAGTAGGGGCTGCTCCTCCACACCACCAGCAGCATCAGCACCAGCAGGATCATCATCATCATCAGCAGCAGCAGCAGCAGCAGCAGGATCATCATCATCCTCATCCTCATTATCATCATCAGCAGCAGCAGCAGGATCATCATCAGCAGCAGCAGCAGCAGCGCCAGCAAGACCAGGAGCACGAGCAGGACCAGGAGCATGAGCAGGACGAGCAGGACGAGCAAGACCAGGAGCACGAGCAGGACGAACAAGTCCAGGTGCATGAGCAGGATGAGCAGGACCAGCAGGACGAGGAGCAGCTTCAGCAGAGTATGCAGCAACAGAAGCACCACCGCCAGGAGCAGCTTCAGCAGAGTAAGCATGAGCAGAAGCACCAACGCCAGGAGCAGCTTCAGCAGAGTAAGCACGAGCAGAAGCACCATCGCCAGGAGCAGCTTCAGCAGAGTAAGCACCAGCAGAAGCACCAGAACCAGGAGCAGCGCCAGCAGAAGCTCCAGCACCAGAAGAGTGAGCCAGAGCAGCAGAAGCCCCAGCAGAAGCAGAGTCAGAGACAGGGGGTGGGAGGGTGGCCCTGTCCCTCTTGCCAGGGATGGCGGTAGGTTGCTGAGGCTTTTGCTTCTTCCCCATGGTTGTGGGGTTGCTGGCTGGCAGGGAGGCTGGCAGGCACCAAGGCTGGCAGGCAGGCAGGCACCAAGGCTGGCAGGCAGGCAGGCACCAAGGCTGTCAGGAAGGCTGACAGGAAGGCAGGCAGGAAGGCACGCACCAAGGTTGGCAGGCAGACTGGCTGGCAGGGAGGCTGGAAGGCAGGCTGGCAGCAAGGCTGGCAGGAAGGCTGGCCAGGAGGCTGGGAGGCAGGCTGCGAGGCAGGTTTGGAGGCAGGCTGGCAGGAAGACTGGCAGCAAGGATTGCAGCAAGGCTTGCAGGCAGGCATGCAGGCAGGGCAGGCAAGGACTTGATGTATCCGGCAGCAGGTCTTTCCTCTGAATGGTGACCTGCTTGGGAGCTTCTTCCCTTTATATCCATGGGGCTTACGCAATGCATCCCCCCTGTATGTGCAATTAATGCTCAGCATCCTTTCGGCTTCCGCTGTGCATCCGCTAGGCTTCCGCTGTGCATCTGCTTCATCCGCTGTGCATCCGCTGTGCATCCGCTTCATCCGTTCCGTGTCCGCTCTGCATCCACTGTATCCATTCCGCGTCCACTTTGCTGAGGCCCCCCAGAAGTCTAGCGGATGTGCCATCCGCTCCCATCTGCTTCCATCCGCTGGGCTTCCATTCCGCATCCACTTTCCATCCGCTCTGCGTCCTCCCCACGTCCGTTCCTTTCCGTTTTGTCCGCTCTGGTTATGCAAATTTTTGCCCCTTTTGAGAGCGGATAACAACGGATGGAACATTTTTCTCGTCCGTTGTGTCCTTTTTACTAACGTTTTGCATCCATTGGGCAGTGTGACAGGGCCTTTAGCTTGATGTCTTTTTTCTGTGGCATTTTCTGTAGTTTTTTTTCAAGTTTTTTATCCTCATCTTCTAAAGCTTCCGTGGCTTGCCTTTTCCTAATGTTCCTTTTCCTTGTGTAGTCTATTATCAAGCCTCTAGCATATGCCTTCATTGTGTCCCATCCGTTCTGAATTGAATTATGTTCTTTTTTATTTTCTCTAAAGAGAAAAACCAATTCTTTCTCCATCCTCTGTATAAAATCCTTCTCCTTTCGAATAGTATTATTTAACGTCTATCTTGATCTTCTTTTTTGTCCTTTCCATTTAATTGTCATTGGATTATGGTCTGCCCAAGTACTTGTTTCGATATTTGTTTGTTGAATATTAGATATTAATTCTGTTGAAGTCCAAATCATATCTATTCTGGACCATGTTAAATGTCTATTTGAGTAAAATGTGTATTGTTTGGTTTTAACATTTCTTTCTCTCCATATATCTTTTTAAATTTATTTCATCTGTCATTTTAAAAAAGGATTTGGGGAGAGTCTTTCTGTTTGCTTTGGTGTTGTTGTTGTTGTTGTTTTTGTTGTTGTTGTTATATAGTCCAGTTTATTGTCTGCAATTCCAGTGAAATCTCCCATCATAACTATATTGACATAGTCCAGTTCAATTATTTTCATGTGTAATTTTTCATAAAATTATTCTTGTTTATCATTCGGAGCGTAAATTGCAATCAAGAGTGTTTTCGTATTATTGTCCATTATTTCTACCATTAATACTCTTCCGTCTTCATCAGTATAAATCAATTTTGCTAAAATGGTCTCTTTAATACATAAAACCACTCCTCTTTTCTTACATTGAGTCAAAGAAGTAAATGTTTTCCTTAATTTTGGCTGTATCAACAATTGTTCATATTGTTTTTTAATGTACTTCTTGGAGACAAATTATATCAAATTTTAGTTTCTCTAATTTGTGAAAAATGTTCCTTCTTTTAACAGCTGAATTAAGTCCATTTATATTCAATGTAATCAGTTTTTTTTCTTCCATAATTATGCTTTGTAATCAGGTTTGGCAGCTCTCGTAGATCTTGGTTCCTTTCTTAGTGAGCACCTAGAAGCCAAGAGGAACATGTATGCCAAATACAAGTTTGTAGGCTTTACAGTTATGGAGATTTTGTGATGACGCATGACTGATATTTTACTTATATGTAGATTACTATGAGTAAATATATACAGCTGCAAGCAAACAGCCAAGCTCAGAGAACACCAAAGTGAGGAAACCATGGTGTTCTCTGAGCTTGGTTGTTTGCTTGAAGACATTAGCCAAGTGGGTAACCTCATTAGTACAAGTGACGGGTGCCAGCTAATGTATTTAAATAGTGAGCAAACCCCTCACCCAGTTCAAGATTCTGCTTTCTACCTATCGAGAGCTAAATTGAGCCATGGTGGTACAGTTGTTAGAATGTAGTATTGCAGGCTAATTCTGCCAACTGTCAGCAGTTCAAGTCTCACTGGCTCAAGTTGAACTCAGCCTTCCATTCTTCCAAGGCGGGTAAAATGAGGACCCAGATTGTTGGGGGAGCAAGAGGCTGACTCTGTAAACTGCTTAGAGAGGGCTGTAAAGCACTGTGAAGCAGTTCATAAGTCTAAGTGCTGATGCTATGAGTAAATAGCATTGGGACTGGGTCACTTACGGATCCTTTCCAGTGGCAGAAAATGCCAGTGCCAATTGGCAGAATTTTTTTTGCCAATTTCTGTCATTTTGTGCCTGCTAAAAGCCTACATCTATGAGTTGATGTGGTACTGGGTGGTAGGATTGTCTTTTGTCCCCCCACTTTTTTTTGAACTGGCAATCCCCTGAATTATGGTTGTCCCTGGCCTCCTAGAAGAAGGGGAAGGTTAGGGATTTACTGTTCTAAGCAGCATATTATTCTGTCACTTTACCTTTTTATGAAATTAGTATTATTCTGAGAATTCTTCAAATTGGAATTGAAGTGGAATTTATTTTAATTAGTTATTATTATTCTGTATTGTGTCTCACTTATTTTGGCCATATCACTTGGGGAATTAACTGGAGAAAGCAAGCATGGGGGTAGAGGTTCTTCCTCTGAGCTTGTGGTTTGGTTACCAGGCTAGGTAGGGGACATTTTGTTACCAGGTTAGGTAGGGGACACAGCCTGTTACCAGGCTAGGTAGGTAGAACATTTTGTTACCAGGCTAGGTAGGGGATGTCTGCAGAGGTGGTATTCAGCTGGTTCTGACCAGTTCTGGAGAACCGGTAGCGGAAATTTTGAGTAGTTCAGAGAACCAGCAAATCCCACCTCTAACTGGCCCCACCCCCATCTATTCCCTGCCTCCCATTGAGTCCCAGCTGATTAGCTGGGTCTTATTTAGTTA
>BLBF01000139.1:161722-210612 GCA_015471245.1 Laticauda colubrina
CCTTCCTTCCTTCCTTCCTTCCTTCCTTCCTTCCTTCCTTCCTTCCTCCCACTCCCTCCCTTCTCAAGGTAAATTGCATCAAACTTGATTGCAGGAAATACGACTTCAGCAACAGAGTGGTCAACTGGAATACTCTACCTGACTCTGTGGTTTCTTCTCCAAACCCCAAAAACTTTAGACTGTCTACTGTTAACCTCACTTCTTTCCTAAGAGGTCTGAAAGGGGGTGTGCATAAGTGCACCAACGTGCCTACTGTCCCTGTCTTAATGTCCCCTTTTTATTCCTAGCCATTTCATATATTTTTACTCATGTTTATACTTATACCTGTTATCTAATACATGCCTGACAAAATAAATAAATAAAATAAATAAAGTAAGTTGAGATGAAGCCAGCATGAATCATCCTTGAGAGATAGGATTGTTCTCCTACCTCTGAAAGAGGACTCAGTTTAACTCCTACTCAAGGAACAATGGCTGGACCACATCATACCTGACTATTTTTGTGGACCCTAGATGAATCTTCCTTTCAGTGAGATTTCAGGATTAGGTGTGGGGTGGAAATGGTATTGGTTGCATGTTTATGTGAACTTAGAAAAAGGCAGAATGAGGGCAGTGCATCCATTCCAGCTCAACGTGGCCTCTTGGTAGTCTTTAAAGTCATCAACTGTCAAGTGCTGGACATCAGGTGATCCAAATGAATATAGTGTTATTGTATGCCAATGATCTCCAGAAAAATCTGGTCCACTAGCAGTGAAAGCAAATTTGGCAGTAAATAAGAGTCAGCAGAATTCAAGGTAGGCTGAACTTAGATCTCTTGGAGACTTGAGATGAATGGAGCATTTGTCCCTGATATTGGGCTGAGCCTTGTCATCACCTACCTCAACCCTGGTTTCCAAAAGTATTGGCTCTCTTATAGGCCTTGATAGTCCTTCAGGAAGATGATCAGTGTTAGTGGGCCACCCACCTTCATTTTCATGATAGAAAATGGGTCCCCAAAATGTACAATCCAGACACTGGCTGTGTTCAAGTGGGAGTCATATTATGACCCCTCAACCCCAGAGCTTCAGGAGTGGAGAAGGACCATGGATCGGGTTTTTGAACAGATACCAGAATGTGGTATATCTGAACCTTGCAGGGGGTTCAAGCCCCCATGCTTCTTAATTTTTAATTAATTACATTTCCTATTGCTTAATATACATTGTGTCTGGGTATTCCATTTGCTTAACAATAAATATTATGTAATTAATCTCCAACTCCTGATGTTACCATTTTTCCAGCATTGTGCAAATACAACCCTCATTGCTGTCAAGATGTGCAATATTAAATACATACTTTTCTTATTAGGTTTATCTGAAATTATACCTCATAAAACCATAGCAAATAAATGAATTATGTCTATTCATTAGGTTTAAAATCTACATGCTTTCCAATTATCTTTTTGAGCCATTTATGTATTTTTCCCATTTTTTTTTGCTTCACCACAAGTCTACCATATATTATAATATGTGCCCGTTTTTTGATTCCTTTTCCAATATTTGCTAGACATATTTTTTATAATTTTAGCTAACTTAGCTGGTGGTAAATGGCATCTATAAAACATTTTATATAAGTTTTATTTTATGTGAAATTGCCATTAACGATGGCCTGTTTAATATGTTGAAGCCCCTTCTTCTAAAGAGCCATGGGCTTGCCTATATGCTATGCAAAACTGCATGGCCCTTGGGTTGTACAAAAGATAAGCATCTCCAATGGAAAAGGCCAGTTGTGTGTCCCCAAAAGTGTTTTTGCCCTCTGATGGACTCCAATCAAGCAGGATTGAAGAGAGGTGACATCTGTTTCTCTGTTGTAGATGGTAAAGGATGCATGGAGTGACTCAGAGAACAGCGAGGAAGAGGATGTGGATGAAAAGGACCAGAAGACAGTACAAAAAAATACAGAAAAACAACACCATTGTCAAGGAATTGCGCAACATATGTCCAAATGAGGTCATAGACACAAACAAGAATTTGTAGTTTGGACTAGATGACCTACAAAGTCTATTTCTATTTCTATTTCATTCCTACCATTTCTATTTCTACTTCTACTTTATTAATTCTACTCTATTCTATATTCTATTCTGCTCTATATTTTATTCTCTTCTATATTCTCTTCCATATTTTCCTCTTCTATTCATTTTCTATTCTATTCTAGTTTTGTTTCTAGTCCTATTAGTTCGATTTCTATTGTCAGGCAAACAAGAACTTCATGAGGTAAATCACAAACAATGTACAGCGCACATAGAAGAAAAAGGCGGGAAAACGGGAAACTCCCCCTTTACACCCACAACAACCAATCATAGCAAAGATTGCCTCATGCAGGAGCCAGCACTGTCGACAATGGAGGTGTGTGCATATGGGCATGCGGACATGCTTGCCAGCCACTTGTGCAAACCATCTCCTCTTCTTCCCCCCACTGGTCCGCAAAGCCAGAAACATTGGGGAACTCCTAGAATATAAAATGGACTTGAGAATTAAGGTGAAGTTAGATATTTCACTTAACATGAAACTGAGCCTCTGTAGGCAAGATTAAGTTTCAATAGAGGAATTGTAGCTCTTGGTTGAAGTCTGCAAAGCCAGAAACATTGGAGAACTCCTAGAATATTAAATGAGAATGGACCTCCTCCTTTTAGCCCTGATGGGGTCACCTAGTTTGGTCATGAAAGGTCTGCCAGAAAACAAGTCATGTTTCAGGTGCCATAGACCTCTATCAGGACCCTGCCAGTGGGAGCAGGCATTCTTATACATGGAGTTTTCCTTTCTTCCTTTCGTGGCTTTGATATATCTTTGGGGGAAATTGGGAGCAGGGAAGAATCTGCCCAGGGCCATCTGTTTTGTCTCACTTCCGGAGAAGTGATATCATGGGACCTAGGAACTGTTTTCCCCTCAGCCTAATGTTCTCACATCTTCACACCATGGGTAGGCTCGAAGTTGAACTGGACATTGGGAGAAGCCTCAGAGTAAATGGTTTAACCTGATGCTTTGGCATGGGAAATTAGAGATCCTGCCTACACTCTCTCTGCTGTCACTGTCTTCCAATAAAAGTTCTTTTTGAAATGCCTTTCATTTCTTCTGCTTTCTTGAGAAGGCTGGTGAGGCAGGACTACACACAATGTCAGAGAGCACCAAGAACCCTTCACTTCAACCAAGAGTTACAATTTCTCTATTGAAACTCAATCTTGCCTGCAGAGGCTCCATTTCATGTTCAGTCAAATATCTAACTTCACCTTCATTATCAAGTCCATCTCTGTGGATTACAGTGACACAAATCTGTTTTTACCTTTCTGGTATGCAAACAAATCTAGTAATAATTGTACAGGACAATTGCCTGCCTTTGCAATTATCAATGGAACTATAATTCTTAATGTATCCCCTGAGGATTTCTACTCACAAAAATCTTCCAAGATAAAACCTGCGTTAAAAAATATGCTTGGAGTTCCCCAAGTAGGGGGTAGGGCATGTCAACCCACTTTGTCTTGTAAAGAGCTCACTCCTGGCTTTGATGAGACTCAGTTGGCTTTAGTTTTGTCTTCGGTCACAACCCAACCTCTTATATGGAGAAGGATGATGATATAAATTTTGCCACAAAGCCATCCAGGTGGAGCAACCTCTCTCTGTTGTGTTAAAACTCTGATGAGGTTGCAAGTGCTACCTCAAATTCACATTCTGTACAAACCTAGATTTCTGATCTAGGAGGGAAGGTGAGAAGCATGATTGGGCTGCCTCTCTTGCTGCTGCTGCTTTTTTGGCTCCTGCCTCCAACTTCAGCTAAGAGGATGCAAACCATATGTGCATTGACAAGGTCTTTGGAGATTCTGGAGGACTATTACAGGCCTGGTGATCTCATTATTGGTGGGAATTTGCCTCTAGCAATTATTTTTTTATTCTTCAACAACCTACGCTTTCATAAAGACCCATTCAAGCAACTTTTATCAATTGTGTAAGTTTCATCTGGAGGGGAAAGATACAGAATGAATGCTTGTTTGCTTTGGGATTAATGGACTCCTTTTATAAATACTGGTCCTGATTTGGTTTGCAATGCGATAGAGTAAATCTTTGCACTTTTTTTCAATAAAGAACCAAGCTCATAAAAGGGGGATAGAATTCTTAATCTTTCCAGAATTCCTCCTGATGAAATGAATGAAGTGTAAAAAGTGAGGAGGGACAACATATTAGAAATTGTGACGGTCTCGTTATGAATTTGGATAATTTGAAAGTCATGGTGGAAAATAAAACTCAATCATTATCCAGTGTGAGATACGAATTGTTGGATACAAGATGGATGGCAAATAAATTTCCTAAATAAAAACAAATGTAAAAAAAAAATATATCTAAAAACAAAACTCCATTTTGGAATCAGTACTGATCATGAAAAATGGCTTTTAAGAAATCTATGCTGTGGTCCCTACTGGAATTGTTTGCTCAGCAATGGTTACTTCTCCTGAAGAAACCTATCTTAGAGAGAACAAAATTGATAACCTGCAAAAGGAAAAATTGGGAAGGATTCCAATCACCAGAGCAAAGTAAGGAAGGGAGGGAATAATAGAAGGGTGTTAAATAATCCGTGATTGGGATCAATGGCTTAATTTAGGAAGTTCCTTTTTTAAAAAAATCCAAAGCCAATGTAAACTTGGGAGTTGCTCCAAAGAACAACACAAAAGACAAACTCCAACAGCATATGTGAAATTTTCTGTCATTGTTCCTCAATGTTTTTCCCACCATAGAGTCAGGCCCAAGAAATACCAGCAGCTCCTGGCCTTGGTGTTTGCAGTCACAGAGATCAACAAAGATTTGGTTCTCCTCCCGAACATCACACTTGGCTTCCACATCTATGACAATCACCAGATTGAGAGGGAGATTTCCTTAATCAGCTTTTCCTTGCTCTCCACAAGAGGCCAGATGATTCCAGGTTACAAATGTAACCATCAGGATACTCTGCTGTCTGTTATTGGAGGTCTCCACTCCCAATCCTCAAGGCAGATGGCCTCCATCTTCAGCATGTTCAAGGTCCCACAGGTAAGGGAGCCTGTTTAGATACAGTTATGGAGTAGACAAAGATCAAAAGCACACACAGAAGCCAAAGATGAAACTAAAGATAGTTTTGGTGGCCACATCATGAGCTTGTGACACTTAGTTTATGCTTCATGAAATTTCATTTTAGTGCCATTTATTCTCGACCTCAGGTTGATGGTTTCTTACCTTGTCTTCTGACAAATCATGATCAGTCAGAAAGTGTTACTGGTAGCTTTTGCTAAGAAGGGAAGACTCTTAAATCTGCCACTCAGAGTGAGTCATCCTGACTGGTGGAGCAAAGCTACAGAGCGGTGACTCCTAAATTTGCCATAATACATTATTTTGTCTTTGAAAGAAGATTCTCACTTTCTCCAGCTTGGTGTTGGCTTTGAGTTCTCTCAGGGAGAAAAAAGAGTTTATCCTTCCTTCTTCCGGATTAATCCCAAGGAATTTCCTCAGTATGTGGGATTAGTCCAGTTGCTCCTGTATTTCCAGTGGAACTGGGTTGGGCTGGTGGCTCCTGAAAATGACAATGGAGAATATTTCATTTCATCTCTGATGCCAATGCTCAAGGAGAAGGAGATCTGCCTGGCCTTCACTGAAAAGTTGAAATTGGATTTTCTTGCTTCTACAAAGTTGAAATTTCTTCTTATTTTCAAAATCTGGTCTACAGCTGAAGTGATTATTCTCTTTGGAGATTCCAATAGTATTATAAATGTACTGGCAATAATGAATGTTCATGAACAATGGACAAAGGCAACATTTTGCAAAGTTTGGATCCTAACTTCCCATTGGGAAGTTAGTATGATGGGATCTCAAGACATATTGAAAGATATAAATCCCTTCCATGGAGCGTTGCATTTTAGGGAGCACACTGGGGATATCTCAGGATTCAGCCATTTCCTTCTGTCTTTAGACCCTTTCAACCCACATGGGGATGTCTTTCTTCCGCAATGGTGGGAAAGGGCATTTGAATGCAAGATCTACAAACCAGGTGAAATTAATCCAGCCCAGCAAAAAACATGTACTGGAAAGGAGAATTTGCAGAATCTGCCAACATATATCTTTGAAACAGGCATGACAGGTGAAAGTTACAATATTTACAATGCAATTTATGCTCTAGCACATGCATTACATGCAATGTATGGTACAGGACCACAACCTTCCTTGATGAGACTTAGAAGGAGGATCTCAAAAGTCTGGTCATGGCAGGTAATTTATCTGACTTTTTATACAATCTACAGATTTTTAGACAAGCTGCCCATAGCCATTTCTTCAATTGTGGATTCAATGTCCACATGCTACCAAGTAAATGCATCTCAGTACAGATTAAAACAGCAATTATTTATGAACTATAATACGAACTAAGTGTATGGTTTTGTTGAAAAGGGTCAGAGGGTAGAAAAGAGAAGTAAACCAAAATATCCATAAGATCCATAGAGGAAATATTTTCCTAAAGAACCCAGAAAAGTCTGTCTTGGGTTTCTGGAAGTGGACATTACAGAGAGGACATTTCATTCCACGGGAAAATGACAATATGGGTGCATTCGTATGAGATACTTCACCAAATCAGTTGAAGTTTTATTGGACGTATTTGCAAAACTATCTCTCCTTCCCTCGGTATGTAGCCTGAATCCGACCTGTAACAACACACTCATATTCATTTTAACTTTGGTTTATTTTTCTATGACTTTTCATCCTGTGTGACTTCACCCCATTTGTTTGGTTTGCCATTTGTTATCATGCTCAGCTTGTTATTTGAAAACAGTCTCTGTCAACCTCAGCACACAAATGGGCTCTTGGTTTGAAATTCATCAGAGGTTTTTTGTGGCATCAAAGGATAAAAGTTGAATCTGTCGGGAAACTGAATTAACAAACCAGAACAGGTGCTTCCTTCCACATGGCCTTACTTGGTCATACAGGCTTCCTGCATTCCGCTGTCTTTGACTATGAACTAGATAAAATTAGTGGAAGGTTGACATGATTGTGAAAGAAATTATTTAACCACTCCTAATCTGCCATTTATAAGATGTGGAGCGAAAGGAAATATTTTCTAATGCACGTAGCAAAGTATCACAGGAGCAAAAACAAACAATGAAATTTGGAGAGTGGCATTAAAATCTTTGTATGAGGGATCATTCTGATAAAAGTAGAGTTGAACAGGCCAAATGATAATGTCCCCTCTTTCACGGAGGAGGAGTCAAATTTTTGATATTACTCCTGATTGATCAGAACTCATGGAACTCCTCTAGTTTCTCAGACTTACCTACAAGTCCAAAGTTGATGGCCAACAAAGAATGACGGGAGCCATATTCGGGCAATGTTTCCAATTTCTGAAGACTTATTTCCTTTCAGATTCTTTACTATCTGAGGACTGTTCAGTTTAACAACAGCGCTGGAGATGAAATCTCTTTCTCAGAAAATCGACTGGGTTCTGCTAATTTTGATCTTCTCAACTGGGTTTTCCTCCTCAATAAATCTTTTGTGCCCATGAAAATTGGAAAACTAGATCCCAGGTCTCCCCCAGGAAAGGATTTCACCATAAACTCTGATGCAATTGTCTGGGCCACAAAGGTGAGCAGGAAGGAAATATTGTAAGTTCAAGAAAGATTCATTCCCTCTTGGGAATGCTGAAAATCTTTCTAACTTGAAAAACGTTCAGTTGAGTCACAAAATATAGCAGTGATTTGGTGAATAACTTGCTTTGCATGTAACACACTTGAGGTCTAATTTATGTGAAGCCACAAATGGTTGGGATTGGGAAGAATGTCTGTTTGAAACCCAGAAGGTGGGTTGTTTTGAAGAAGAGGTGGGGTCAAGCTAGTCTCCAAAGTACCTGAAGGCAGGACAGGAAGCAATGGATGGAAAATTTTCAAGGAAAACTGCAACCTGAAATGAAGAAGAAATGTCCCAGTCATTAGAACAGTTAATCAGTGGAACAACTTACCTGCAGAAGTTGTAAATGCTCCAACACTGGAAGGTTTTCGGAATAGATTGGACAACCATTTGTCTGAAATGGTATAGGGTTTCCTGCTTGGGCAGGAGATTGGAGTAGAAGCCCACCAAGGTCCCTTCCAACTCTGTTAATCTAGATTCAAGATGCAACAATGAGTTACATAGGCCATTCCCATTCAGTTGGATGCTTGTGACACTTTGTTTTGGAAATGCTGTATGCTTAATGTCACAAGATTTCTTTTGTGGATCCCACTTCCAATCTCCAACATCTATAGGTGGGTCAGGAGTGCCCCTCCCCTTAATCATCAGTAGGTGCTCCTGGTTTCTGGTAGACAGCGTTGAACCATTTCATTTGAAGAACATAGAGATAGAAATAGGGAATGGAAATAGGAATTTGGAAATCAATAAAGGGGAATACTTGGTGCTCTCTGAATTTCCTTGTGTGAGAAGCAAAAAAAAGGGAAGAAAAATAATTATTCCTGTAAAAGAAAAATGTAAAAAAAATATATATTTCTCTTCTGTATGTTTCTCTTTTATATAACCTTAAAAACACAGAAGTACTGACGAGATGAAATCTATTCAGTTTAAGCAGACGTCCATTTGAGGAAAGTTTTCATGCTGACCCAGAAGAGGAACCAGTTAGTGTAAACAGAGTAGGATGCAGCAACTGCTGAACAAATGATAAGCAAATGATTAATTGTTAAAACATATCATGATGCCTAAATTGTTAACCCAAGAATAATTTTAAAAATCTTGCTAAAATCATCCCATATTAATATCAACAATTTTAACCAATAGGGTAGCAGAAAAAGTGGGAGGTGGTGGGTATTGATGTGTATAAATAGACTATTTAATTGTTTAAGTTCACAGTGTCTCTTGTCTGTTGTTTTAGCTGAGACTTTGGAATCTCACTCTTGTTTTCTTGCAGACGTTTCATGGCCCAAACTAGGTAACATCTAGCACTGGTGATGTTACCTAATTTGGATAATGAAACATCTGCAAGAAAACAAGCAAACTCAGAAAACACCAAGGACCCCTCTATTTGGAAACTAATCAATGAAGCATGTTCATTGTTCAGGTCATTGCAAATATTTCTCCTTTTTTTTGTAGACAATCCCCATTGCCAGGTGTGGTAGGAAAAGATGTCAGGCAGGAGAGAGGAGAAGGGTTCCAGAGGGCGAGCCGGTTTGCTGCTACCAGTGTGATGCTTGTCCAGAAGGGACCATTTCTAATCAGACAGGTAGAACAGACTTCAAGTGTGGACCTTCCATGATCAAGGAAGCCATCCAGTAGATCAGATTAGTTGCTTGATATTGTTGTCCTTGACATGTATTCATATCTTTGAGCAGAACCCTTCATGGATCTAAACTGTCCTGGCCCCAGAGGCCATCTTTCTTGATCCTTATCAGTTTCATGCAGGTTAGTTTCAGGGTAGAATTTATGAATTCCCAACCTGCATTTTCACTCCTATTATAACATCTAATTGGGAAAACCAACTTCCAAATTTTTCCTGAAGGAGTGAGGTGTGTGATTCAAGTTTTAATTTTTATTATTTAGGGTGTGCTTCTTCTCTCAGCATTATCAATATTCACGGAAAAAGATTTATCAGAGAACTTATATCTATCAATAAATGAGAATATTTGAAGCTCAGGGTTGAAATGAGGGGTCTCTTGTGCTCCCTGATCTAGGTCATTTTCTTGCAGACATTCCTTTATCCAAACTAGATAACAATTTTAATGCTAGTGTTACGTAGTCTGGGTAATGAAATATCTGCTAGAAAACAACCAAGCTCAGAGAGCACCAAGGACTACACAGTCTTCTTTCTCCCCTTCCCCTCCCTCTTCCTCCTCCTCATTATCACCCCACTCCCTTCTATCAGTGATAACGCTTCCTAGTTTGGATAATGAAATATCTGCAAGAAAACCACCAAGGTCAGAGAGTATCAGTGACCCTCTTAATCTGTATCTACCTCTACCGATATATGTGAAACTATTCCTGCAAGAAAAATCTCAGCAGATTTGAAATGCAAAGCAGAGAGTTCATGGCAGGGATAATCAGTAGATAATGTATGCAAATAGCTGCATTCCTCCCTAATAGATCTATTAATGTTCTGGTGTTCCACTATAAATTGTGTGTTTATTTGTGTGGAAGAAACAATTGGTAGCCTCAGATTAAAAGCTACAGTAATTGTGGAAATTTCCAATGACAGGTGAGGGACTTTCCCCCCAGCAAACTGACCATGAAGCTGGACCTGAACAAATCCTTGTCTCTAACTAACCTATCCCAAGGATCATCATGAATGAAGGATGATTAGCCCCCTTTTTATTCCCCGTAAATTGTACAGTGGGTCTTTTCATCACTCCTTTTGTGGGTTGGCCACAACAGAAAGAGAAAAATCATATCATCTCTGCAGGAGGGATAATGCGCATGACAAAGTCTTTTGATTTCAGATGCAATTCACTGTGAACTCTGTCCAGAAGACCAGTATTCCAACAAGGACAAGGACCAATGCATTGCCAAGAAGATCCATTTCCTTGCCTATCAAGAAACCCTGGGATACATTTTAGTTGTTCTTGTTCTGTTTCTCTCAGTGATCACATCTGTAGTCCTGCTAATCTTCCATAAACACCATGACACACCAATTGTAAAGGCCAACAACCGAGATCTCACCTACATCCTCTTGGTCTCCCTCCTGCTCTGCTTCCTTTGCTCCTTCCTCTTCATTGGTCAACCAGAGAAGCTCACTTGTCTCTTACAGCAATCTACCTTTGCCACCCTCTTTTCCCTTGCGGTTTCCTCTGTGTTGGCAAAAACCATCATGGTGGTTCTGGCCTTCATGAACACCAAGCCAGGGAACAAGGCAAGGCAACTCCTAGGAAAACCATTGACCTACTCCATTGTCTTAGTATGTCCTGTGGTCCAAGCAGTTCTTTGTGCCATATGGCTGATGACCTTTCCCCCATTTCCTAACTTAGATTTCTACTCCTTGTTCGGAGAGATAATCTTGGAATGTAAGCAAAGCTCAGTATTAATGTTTTACCTTGTCCTTGCCTATCTAGGTTTTCTAGCCCTCATTAGTTTCACTGTGGCCTTTCTGGCTAGGAAATTGCCTGACAGTTTTAATGAAGCCAAGTTCATTACTTTTAGCATGCTGATCTTTTGCAGTGTTTGGATCTCCTTCCTCCCCACCTACCTGAGCACCAAAGGAAAGTCCATGGTGGCTGTGGAGATCTTCTCCATTTTGGCCTCTGGAGCTGCTCTCTTGGCTTGTATCTTTTTCCCCAAATGCTACATTATCCTACTGAGGCCTGAGCTGAACTCTAGAGGAAATATAATAAGAACCAAGAATTTCTAATGGTGGGGAATGGAAGGATTTATGTTGCAGACAGCTGGTCACTTAATTCTTTTCGAGAGTCATTGAGACCACTTGGAGGTTGAGCAAATGACCAGCTGCCTTTAAGGAATATAAATCCTTCCATTCCTCACCATCCAGTCAAAGCTGAAGAAGCTTCTTGGATGAAAAGTGAAACATATTCAAAGAAAAAACAAAATCCAGTTGCCTCTTGAAAAAAAAGCACCTTTGGGACAATTATAGCATGGATTGCCTTGAGCAGGAGTCAACACTCTCTACAATGGAGCTGTATGTATGCATGCGTGCTTGCCGGCCACATGCGCAAAGCATCCCCTCTTCTTTCCTTCATTGGGGGGAGGGGCAAAACTGGAAACTTTGGTGAACTCTGCACTAGAATATAAAATTAGAATGAACCCCTCCTTTTCCTCTGATGATGTTACCTAGTTTGGTAATGAAATGTCTGCCAGAAAACAAGCAATCTCAGAGAGCACCAACCCTGAGCTACAATTCCTGTATTAAAACTCCATCTTGTCTGAATGGCAAAAACTCTGGGAAAGAAATTTTAAGTTGACAATGGCAACTACCTATAAGGAAATTTTATATAAAATGTTTTATAGGTGGCATTTACGACCTGCCAGATTAGCAAAGAAGTTTAAAAACATGTCCTCCAGATGTTGGAATTGTAACCAGACACCAGGTATGTATTATCACATATGGTGGACATGTGTAAAATTTGGACAAAAATATATACATATTGTAT
This sequence comes from Laticauda colubrina, assembly GCA_015471245.1. Taxonomy (NCBI): domain Eukaryota; kingdom Metazoa; phylum Chordata; class Lepidosauria; order Squamata; family Elapidae; genus Laticauda; species Laticauda colubrina. The sequence goes on from BLBF01000139.1 coordinate 173,837, forward strand.
GTATATAATACATACAAATACATACATAGTAAAAAATGTTAAAGCAACACATAGATTATAAGCCAGAAATACTTTTGTTAGGCATGAGACCAGAATAGTATGATAAAGGGAATTTATACTTAATATTAGATGTGAAATGTATTTGCATGCTACTGGAAAAATGGGGAAATACCAACATAAGAAGATATTCAAAAAAAAATTACATTGTGCAGAAATGGACTGATTGACACTAAAAATAAAAGAAAAAGAAAAATATGGGACTTGTTTTACAAATGGTTGGATCGTAGAGGTAGAAATTCGGAGTGGGAAAAATATTATTGTATATAAATAAAATGATCCAGATTCCAGACAATATGTTGTTCAATAAGCACCTCTGTGTGGAATGCAGACATATATAAATAAACTGTTAAAAAAAAACACCCTCCATCTTGCCTGCAGAGGCTCGGTTACATGTAAGTCAAACATCCAACTTCACCTTCATTCTCATTTTCATCTCTGTGGATTACAACTAAGAGACACAAACATGTTTTTCCCTTTCTGTTATGCAAACAAAGTTAGTGGTTATTGGGCAGGACAATTACTTTTTTTGCAATGATCAGTGGAACCATAATTTTTATTGCATCCCCTGTGGATTTCAACTCACAAGATAACACCTGCTTTAAAAAAAAATATGACTGGAGTTCCCCAGGTGGGGGCAGGACATGTCAACTTACTTTGTCTTGTAAAGAGCTCACTCCTGTGTTTGATGAGATTCAATTCGCCTTCGCTTTGTCTTTGGTCACAGACCAAACTCTTATAAGGGGAAAGATGGTTGATAGAAATTTTGCCACAAAGCCATCCAGGTGGAATGACCTGTCTCAGCTGTGCTAAAGCTCTGATGAGATTTTAAGGGCTACCTGAAATTCACCTTCTGTACAAGCCTACATTTCTGATCTAGGAGGGAAGGTGAGAAGAATGACTGGGCTGCTTCGCCTGCTGCTGCTTCTTTGGCTTCTGCCTCCAACTTCTGCTAAGAGGGTGCAAAGTGTGTGTGGGATGACAAGGTCTTTGGAGATTCTGGAGGAATATTACAGGCCTGGTGATCTCATTATTGGTGGGAATTTGCCCCTGGCAACCATTGTTTTCTCCTTCAACAGCCTGCGCTTTCATAAAAACCCATTCCAGCATCATTTACCAATGCTGTAAGTTTTACCTGCAGGTGAAAGATGTAGATGAATGCTTGCTTTTGGGGGGATTTAGGGACTCCTTTTAGAAAGAATGGTCCTGATTTGGTTTCAAAGACCATAGAGTAAATCTTTGCACTTTTTTCAATAAAGAACCAACCTCATGAAAGAGGATAGAATTCTTAAGGCCCTGTCACACTGCCCAATGGATGCAAAACATTTGTAAAAAGGACACAGCGGACGAGCAAAATGTTCCTTCTGTTGTTATCCGCTCTCAAAAGGGGCAAAAATTTGCATAACCAGAGCAGATAACATGGAAAGGAACGGACGAGGGGAGGATGCAGAGCGGATGGAAACAGATGAGAGCGGATGGCACATCCGCTAGGCTTCTGGGGGACCTCAGCAAAGCGGACGTGGAATGGATAAAGCGGATGCAGAGCGGACGCCGAATGGATGAAGTGGATGCACAGCGGATGCACAGCGGATGAAACGGATGCAGAGCGGAAGCATAGCGGATGCACAGCGGAAGCCTAGCAGATGCCTTCCGTTAATTGCACATGCGGGGGGGATTTATTGCGTCAGCCCCATGGATATAAAGGGAAGCAGCTCGGAAGCAGGTCACCATTCAGAGGAAAGACCTGCTGCCAGACGCATTGAGTGCCTTGCCTGCCTGCCTTGCTGCCTGCCATCCTGCCATCCTTGCTGCCTGGCTTGCTGCCTGCCATCCCACCAGCCTTGGTGCCTGGCTTGCTGCCTGCCATCCTGCCATCCTTGGTGCCTGCCATCCTTTGTGCCTGCCTGCCTGCAAGCCTTCCTGCCAGCCTCCCTGCCAGCCTTGGTTCCTGCCAACCTCCCTGCCAGCCAGCAACCTCACAACCATGGGGAAAAAGAGGAAGCCTCAGCCATCTGCTGTGGCCCTGGCAAGAAGGATAGGGCCACCCTCCCGCCCCCTGGCCCTCACTCTGCTTCTGTTGGGGCTTCTGCAGCATGGGCTCGCTCTTCTGGGGCTGGGGCTGGGGCTTCTGCTGCTTCTGCTTCTGCTTCTGGAGGAGCTGATGATGCTACTCATGGGGGTGGTGCTTCTGCTGGTGCTTACTCTGCTGAGCCTGCTCCTGGCGGTGGTGCTTCTGCTGGTGCTTACTCTGCTGAAGCTGCTCCTCATCCTGCTGGTCCTGCTTGTCCTGATCATGCTCCTGGTCTTGCTCGTCCTGCTCATCTTGCTGGTCCTGCTCGTGCTCCTGGTCCTACTCATGCTCCTGGTCCTGCTCGTGCTCCTGGTCCTGCTCGTGCTGCTGCTGCTGATGATGATGATGAAGATGATCCTGCTGCTGCTGCTGATGATGATGATGATGATCCTGCTGCTGCTGCTGCTGGTGTGGAGGAGCAGCCCCTACAACCTGGAAGCCCCTCTGATGAGGGCCCATCTGGTCCTGCCAAAGGGAGGAAGAGGCATATGCGGGAACGGGAGAGGAGGCAATACTCCATTGAGGAGGAACACGAGGATGAGGTGCTGGAGTGGCTGAGAGAGAATGACTATCTGTGGCAGAAGGGACACCGGCTTTACAGGGACACCAAAAGGAAGCAGGCTGCTTGGAGAGAGAAGGCGGAGAGCCTGGGCTGCACATCGGATGTGCTCCTTGGCTCGTGGAAGCACATGCATACCTGGTATGGGAAGCTGCACCTCAAGAAATCTGGCCAGGCCACGGTTAAGCTGACGGACAGAGAGACCTATGTCATGGCCAGGTGCAGCTTCCTGGAGGGTGATATCCGCCACCGAGGAGCAGCAGCAGCCACTCTCATGACCCTCTCTCTCCGGCAGCCTGCTGAGAGCCAGTCCTCTTCTGGCCGAAAGTCAGCTCCTGTCTCCAAGCAGGTTTCTGTGGAGCGTGCCATGATGGAGAACCCGTGGAGAGGTGTTTTAACTGTGGTGGAGTGCGTGGAGGACTCCCTGGTGCAGTGGGAGAAAAGAGATGGCACTTCCACCACAGGCTACCTGCATCCATCCATAGCTCAACCTCCACAGAAAGGCAGAGAACCAGACAGGAGGGGCAGAGCAACACTGTCCTGCTGGAGATCAGGGACACCATCCGGAGCAGCATAGATCTCCTCTCTCAGCTGGTCCACATTGACTCCTCATCCTCCAACTACAAGCCCTTCCTCACCTATGTCAACCAGACCCTCACGGACATGGCGGAACCCCAGTACCAGGTGGTGAAGGACTGGATCACCAAGCTGCTTCACAACCCTCCAGATCCAGAGGAACATGCTCCCACCCAGTCAAGGTCTGCTCCTCCACCCCAGGTAATGTCCCTCCCATTCGAAGGTTTTCCACAGGCCCTCACCTACCAGGGCTACGGCTACCAGGAGGTCCAGCAGCACAGGCAGCAGCCCTTACCAGTCCAGGCACAGGCTCATCGGACAACACCATTGCCACCTGTTCCACCGATGCCACCGATGCCACCCACGCCAATGATTCCACCAATGACACCAATGCCACCCACGCCACAGATGCCACAAACGCCAGTCCTCACCCAGCTGTACACCAGAAAGCCCCACGACACTGCTCCTTCCTCCACCCCAAAGCCAAGCCCGGCCTCAATACATCTGTCCTTGGTACTGGGACTGACACCCCATGGCATGGAGGAAGGAGCTCTCAACATCACGGGGCTGAGCCAGCTGTCTGAGAGCTTCCTCAACACACTGTCACCTGTTGTCCTCTCGGGGCCAGGCACCCCAGTGGTGCTTCAGACCAGCACTCCAGCATCAGCCACCTCCACAGCACCTGGACCCTTCACCCCTGAGATTGGGCACACCTCCGAGTGACCAAGAGGAGTGCCAGAGACTGGGTGGCTACCTGTAGTCTTTATTTGGACACTTGACTTGGGTCATTTTTCTTTTACAGCTTGTGATTAAGAAAATTTATCTTTGCTTCACACACTTGCTTCATTTATTTATGTCAATAAAGTCTTGGTGAAAACTTTTAGAAATGGTTTAAGCCTTTGCATACTTGTGGGATGGGAAAGGATAGCAGTGGGGTGGGCAGGGATACCTTTGGGATGGGTAATAGCTGTGGGATGGGTTAGGATATCTGTGGGATGGGTTGAGATAGCTGTGGGATGGGTGGAGATAGCTGTGGGGATAAATAAACCTCCAGTGCAAGCATAGTGGGACTGTATGGTCCACCCTCCCAGGTTCCACACCTATAGCCCTTCATTATCAATAACAATGTAAGCATTGATCCACACATTTGAACATAAACACAACTCTTTATTAAATGCCCGGTTCATTGTAGGGCCACCCAACATACATGGCCCAATCTCATCAGTGTGATGAGACAGGCTGAAGGAAGCATCCCTTAAGCATCTATCATCCTGTCTTGTCACTCCACTGCTCCAGCTGGGGAGTTGCACCAGTGTTTCAGGAGGTTGCGTTGCTTCTTCGCTTCACGTGAGGCTCTGTTGAGGCCTTGCACATCCACAGTATCTATCAGGTTTTGCCTTTGCCTCCATTCCCCAGGCTCCATATCCCCATTGCCTTGTTGGAGGTCCACGAACCTGTTCTGCAAGAATGGGTAGCGAGTGCGCATGAGATTGTGCAGGATGCAGCAAGCTTCCACGATCCTCCTCACGGTCTCTGAGTGATGCTGCATGGTGGTGAGAAGTACCTGGAACCTCTTGGCCAGGATGCCAAAGGCATTCTCCACCACCCGCCTTGCCTTGGACAGCCTGTAGTTGAAGATCCTCTCTTCACGAGTGAGGTATTTGGAGGTGTAGGGCTTCATGAGGTAGGTTCTGAGGGAGAAGGTGTCATCCCCCACGATGAAGTAGGGCACATCTTGCGTGTCATTGGGTAGGGGGTCTGGATCTGGGAAGCCCACCATGAGGTTGCATTCCAGCCCCTCCTTGAGATGACTGGCGTTGTATACCTGGGCATCTGAAGCTGACCCGTTGCCTGAAGCATCCATGTACACGGATGTCAAATGTTTTTCTCCGTTTTACATCCTCTTTCCACTCATTGGTGCAGTGTGACAGGGGCTTTAAACTTTCCAGAATTTCTCATGATGAAAGAGATGAAACGTAAAAAGTGAGGAGGGACAATACATTATTAATTGTATCAGTCTAGTTCAGGCATTGGCCTATAATACTAATTTGAATAGAAAGTCATGGTGGAAAAGTCAAATACAAACTCAGTCTTTTTTCAGTGTGAGACATAAGTTTTTGGAAATGAAATGGGTGGCAAATAAAATTCCTAAATAAAATAAATAACCAAATATAAAAGGAAAACATAGTTTTGGAATCAGCAGTGCTTATGAACAATGACTTTTGGGAAATCTACACTTTGGCCATTACTGAAGTCTTTGGTTACTTGTCATGAAGAAACTTCTCCAAGAGAAAACAAAATTGATTACCTGCTACAGGAAAAAACTGGGAAGGACTCCAATCACTAGAGCAAAGGAATGGAGGGATGATAGAAGCATATTAAATGATCTGTGATTTGGATGGACAGTTTAATTAAGGAAGATCCTTTAAAAAAAATCAAAGCCAATGAAACTTGGGATTTGCTCCAAAGAATTTTTCTGTAAAGCCTTTGATTCAGTGGTACATGACAAACTACTAAAACTAAAATCTTACAGTATCTCCAGACACCTGCATAAGTGGACAGAAGCATTCCTGTCATACAGGCAAGAAATTATCAAAATTGGGAGTGTCCTATTAAATTCTGTATCTGTCAATAGTGGTGTCCCCCAAGGCAGTGTTCTAGAACCAACCCTCTTCATACTCTACATAAATGACATCTGTGATCATATTAAGAGCAACTGCGTTCTCTTTGCTGATGATGTAAAGCTGTTCAACATCACAGACAATACTGTTACCCTCCAAAAAGACCTGGACTATGTATCAGAATGGTCAAACAAATGGCAACTTCAAATCTCAACAAATAAATGCTCTGTCTTACATACTGGCAGAAAAAAATCACAAAATAAAATAAAAGCTGAATAGTCAAGACCTTGTTGATGATCCAAGCTCTGTAAAGGACCTTGGAGTACTCATCTCTAATGATATAAGTGCCAGAGCCCTCTGTAGCTACATAGCCAAAAAGGCATTAAGAGTTGTTAACCTAATCTTACGTAGCTTTCTATCTGGTAATATACTGATAACTAGAGCATGCAAAACATTTGCTAGACCAATACCCAAATACAGCTCATAAGTCTGGAACCCACATTACGTATCTGATATTAACGCAGCTGAAAAAGTCCAGAAATATTTCAAAAGAAGAGTTCTCCACTCCTCAACTCATTGCAGAATACCTTATGCCATCAGACTCGAAATTCTAGACCTAGAAATCCTAGAACTACGCCGTCTTTGGTCCAATCTAAGTATAGTATATAAAATTATATATTGCAATGTCCTACCTGTCAATGAATACTTCAGCTTCTACCAATCAGCTTCCGGGGGGCCGCAGCAAAGCGGACGCAGAACGGATACAGCGGATGCACAGCAGATGCACAGCGGATGAAGCGGATGCACAGCGGAAGCCTAGCGGATGCACAGCGGAAGCCTAACGGATGCCGAGCGTTAATTGCGCATGCAGGGAGGATGCATTGCGTAAGCCCTGCAGATATAAAGGGAAGCAGCTCGAAAGCAGGTCACCATTCAGAGGAAAGACCTGCTGCCGGTCGGATTGACAGCCTTCCCTGCCCTGCCTGCAAGCCTTGCTGCCAGCCTCCCTGCCAGCCTCCCTGCCAGCCTTGCTGTCTGCCTGCCTACAAGCCTTGCTGCCTGCCTTCCTGCCAGCCTTGGTTCATGTCTGCCTGCCAGCCTTGGTTCATGTCTGCCAGCCAGCCTTGGTGCCTGCCTGCCTGCCAGCCTCCCTGCCAGCCTTCCTGCCAGCCTTGGTGCCTGCCTCCCTGCCAGCCTTCCTGCCAGACTTGGTTCCTGCCAGCCTCCCTGCCAGCCAGCAACCCCACAACCATGCTGAAGTACAGCAAGCCTCAGCCATCTGCTGCCAGCCCTTGCAAGAGGGACAGGGCTACCATCCCGCCCCCTGGCCCTCACTCTGGTTCTGCTGGGGCTTCTGCAGCACGGGCTCACTCTTCTGGGGCTGGCGCTTCTGCTGCTTCTGCTTCTGGAGGAGCTGATGACAAGCACTCCAGCACCAGCCACCTCCACATCACCTGCACCCTTCACCCCTAAGACTGAGCAACCAAGAGGAGTGCCAGAGACTCATTTTTGTCTTATAGCTTGTTGTTAATAAAGTCTATTTTTGATTCACACACTTGCTTTATTTCTTTTTTTTAATAAAGTCTTGCTGGAAACTTTTAGAAATGGTTTAAGCCTTTGCATGCTTGTGGGATGGGTTAAGATAGCTGTGGAATGGGTTGAGATAGCTGTGGGATGGGCAGGGATACCTGTGGGATGGGCAGGTCTACCTTTGGGATGGGTAATAGCTGTGGGATAGATAAACCTCCAGTGCAAGCATAGTGGGACTGTATGGTCCACCCTCCCAGGTGCCACACCTATGGCCCTTTATTATCAAGAACAATATAATCAATCATCCACACATGCCAACATAAGCACAACTCTTTACTAAATGCTCTGTTCATTGTAGGGCCACTCAACATACATGGCCCAATCTCATCAGTGTCATGAGACAGGCTGAAGGAAGCATCCCTTAAGCATCTATCATCCTGTCTTGCCACTCCACTGCTCCAGCTGGGGAGTTGCACCAGTGTTCCAGGAGGTTGCGCTGCTTCTTCCCTTCATGTGAGGCTCTGTTGGGGCCTTGCACATCCTGAGTGTCTATCAGGTTTCGCCCTTGCCTCCATTCCCCAGACTCCATGTCCCCATTGCCTTGCTGGAGGTCCACGAGCCTGTTCTGCAAGAATGGGTAGCGGGTGCGCATGAGATTGTGCAGGATGCAGTAAGCTTCCATGATCCTTCTCACGGTCTGTGGGTGATACTGCATGGTGGTGAGAAGTACCTGGAACCTGTTGGCCAGGATGCCAAAGGCGTTCTCCACCACCCGCCTTGCCCTGGACAGTCTGTAGTTGAAGATCCTCTCTTCACGGGTCAGGAGTCTGGAAGTGTATGGCTTCATGAGGTAGGTTCTGAGGGAGAAGGTGTCATCCCCCATGATGAAATAGGGCACATCTTGTGTGTCGTTGGGTAGGGGGTCTGGATCTTGGAAGCCCATGATGAGGTTGTGTTACAGCCCCACCTTGAGGTCACTGGCATTGTATACCTGGGCATCTGAAGCTGACCCATTGCCTGAAGCATCGATGTACATGAACTTGTAGTCAGCATTGACCATGGCGAAGAGGATGATGCTGAAGAAGCCCTTGTAGTTGAAATAAGTGGACCCAATTTGGCTGGCGCTTTGCAGGCCACGTGCTTGCCATCGATGGCTCCAATGGTGTGTTGGAAGTTCCACCTCTGATACCACTGCAATGCAACTTTCTTCCAGCCTTCTTCAGTGGAGGGGCACTGGAGGAGCTCTTCCTTGTATTCTTCGATGATGGCCTGCACCACTTCTCTGACCACAATGCTGATGGTGTTGGGTGGCACTCTCCAGCCATACTGCATGCTCCTGTAGGAGGTCCCTGAGGCCAGGTGGCACAGAGTGAGTGCCACCTTGAGCCCAGATTCCAGGCTGGTCCGGAAGTTGGTGTTTGTCTTGGTCAACCTGGGTGTCAGGCGCTGCACAAGTTCGTCAAACATGGCTGGAGGCATCCTCATGAAGTTCTGGAATGTCCGAGTGTCTTCGCTCCTGAGCTCCACCATCAGCTTGTTGTACAGTCCATCCTCTGCTCTTCTGGCGAACCATCTTTGTACCCAGACACTTCTTGGCCGCCCCGTTTTCTTCCCATAGTAGAGTTCACAGAGCCTGTAGATGGCTTCGCACTGTTGCAGAAGGATGGTGGCTGCCAAAAGGACCGTGTTACAATCCACGGTGGACATGACTGGATGCTGTGGAAGAGGAAGAGGCAGATGAAGGCTGCAGAGGTCCGCACCGCAGGGCTGCTGTTCTGAAAGTGAGATCCAGATGTGTTGCTCCCCCTTTTTATAGGTAGTATAGGTGTCCCTTTGCATCCTCTAGGCATCCTCTAGGCATCCTCTAGGCATCCTGTAGACATCCTTTATATCCAAGATAGGTCCCCTCTGTGAACGTTTTTTCCATTTTAAACGCTTTGTTTCCGCTTGGCATCCGTTTTGCATCCGTTCCACGTCCGTTCCGCTTCCTCCCTGCGTCGGAGCGGATGTGAGTTGCGCGGATGCGCAGCAGATGCCTAGCGGATATAGCGGATGCTTAATGGATGCGGAACGGATACATAGCGGATGCGTAGCGGATGCATAATGGACGAATTGGATACATTTTCCACGCAAAAGTTTTGGGCAGCTCCAAACTTTCTGAGCTGATGAAACGTCAATAGACGGATGCTGGACAGATAGAGAGGAAGCAATACGGAGGCGGTGAATACATCGCATTAACCAATGGATGGCAAGCTTTTTTGTCCATTTTACATCCTCTTTCATCCGTTGGTGCAGTGTGACAGGGGCTTTAGGGACCACACTAGGGATATCTCAGGATTCAGCCATTTCCTTCTGACTTAAGACCTTTTCAACCCACATGGGGATGTCTTTCTTCCACAATGGTGGGAAAGGGCATTTGAATGCAAGATCTACAAACCAGGTGAAATTAATCCAGCCCAGCAAAAAACATGTATTGGAAAGGAGAATTTGCAGATTCTGCCAACATATGTCTTTGAAACAGGCACAACAGGTGAAAGTTACAATATTTACAATCCAATTTATGCTCTGGCACATGCATTACATGCAGTGTATGGTACAGGACCACAACCTTCCTTGATGAGACTGAGAAAGAGGATCTCAAAAGTCTGGTCATGGCAAGTAATTTCTGTGACTTTTTATACAATTTACAGATCTTTAGACAAGCTGCCTATGCCTTTCCTTCAACTGTGGATTCAATGTCCACATGCTACCAAGTAAATTCATCTCAGTACAGATTAAAACAGCAATTATTTATGAACTATAACATGAATTAAGTGTATGATTTTGTTGCAAAAGGTCGGAGGGTCGAAAAGAGAAGTAAACTGAATTGTCCATAAGATCTACAGAGGAAATGTTTTCCTAAAAAATCCTGAAAAGTCTGTCTTGGGTTTCCAGGAGTGGACATTACAGAGACGACTTGTCATGCCAGAGCAAATTGTCAATATGGGTGCATTTGTATGAGATGCTTTAACAAGTCAGTTGAACTACTGGCCATATTTGCAAAGCTACCTCTGTTTCCCTCAGCATGTATCCTGAATCGAACCTGTAAGAGCACACTCATATTCATTTTAACTTTGGTTTATGTTTCTATGACTTATCATCTTCACCCCATTTGTTTAGTTTGCCATTTGTTATGCTGTTGAGCTTGTTGTGTGAAAAGAGCCTCTGTCAACCTCAGGATACACAGCAGGACTCACTGTGATCCAATTGGGCTCCTTTTTTTTTTTTTTTTGCAACAAAGGATAAAAGTTGAATTTGTCAGGACAGTGAAGTGACCAACTAGGACAGGTGCTTCCTTCCACATGGCCTCACCTGGTCAGACCTGCTTCCTGCATTCTGTTGTCTTTGACTGTGAACTAGATAAAATTAATGGAGGGTTTACATGATTGTGGAAAGAAATTATTTAATCAATCCTAATCTGCCATTTATAAGATGTGGAGCCAAAGGAAATATTTTCTAATGCACGTAGCAAAGTATCACAGGAGCAAAAACAAACAATGAAATTTGGAGAGTGGCATTAAAATCTTTGTATGAGGGATCATTCTGATAAAAGTAGAGTTGAACCGGCCAAACGATAATGTCCCCTCTTTCATGGAGGAGAAGTCAAATTTTTGATATTACTCCTGATTGATCAGAACTCATGGAACTCCTCTAGTTTCTCAGACTTACCTACAAGTCCAAAGTTGATGGCCAACAAAGAATGACAGGAGCCATGTACTTCATGTGCCATATTCGGGCAATGTTTCCAATTTCTGAAGACTTATTTCCTTTCAGATTCTTTACTATCTGAGGACTGTTCAATTTAACAACAGCGCTGGAGATGAAATCTCTTTCTCAGAAAATCGACTGGGTTCTGCTAATTTTGATCTTCTCAACTGGGTTTTCTTCCTCAATAAATCTTTTGTGCCCATGAAAATTGGAAAACTAGATCCCAGGTCTCCCCCAGGAAAGGATTTCACCATAAACTCTGATGCAATTGTCTGGGCCACAAAGGTGAGCTGGAAGGAAATATTGTAAGTTCAAGAAAGATTCATCCTCTCTTGGAAATGCAGAACATCCTTCTAACTTGAAAAATGTTCAGTTGAGTCACAAAATATGGCAGTGATTTGGTGAATAACTTGCTTTGCATGTAACACACTTGAGGTCTAATTTATGTGAAGCCACAAATGGTTGGGATTGGGAAGAATGTCTGTTTGAAACCCAGAAGGTGGGTTGTTTTGAAGAAGAGGTGGGGTCAAGCTAGTCTCCAAAGTACCTGAAGGCAGGACAGGAAGTAATGGATGGAAACTTTTCAAGGAAAGCTGCAACCTGAAATGAAGAAGAAACGTCCCAGTCTTTAGAACAATAAATCAGTGGAACAACTTACCTGCAGAAGTTGTAAATGCTCCAACACTGGAAGGTTTTCAGAATAGATTGGACAACCATTTGTCTGAAATGGTATAGGGTGTTGGGCAGGAGATTAGACTAGACAACCTCCAAGGTCCCTTCCAACTCTGTTTATCTAGATTCAAGATGCAACAATGAGTTACATGGGCCAGTTGGATGCTTGTGACACTTTGTTTTAGAAATACTGTGTGCTCAAAATCACAAGATTTCTTTTGTGGATCCCACTTTCAATCTCCAGCATCTATTGGTGGGTCAGGAGTGCCCCTGTCATTAATCATTAGGAGCTGCTCCTGATTTCTGGTAGAGAGCATTGAACCATTTCATTTGAAGAACATAGAGATAGAAATAAGGAATGGAAATAGGAATTTGGAAAGGAGAATATTTATAACTCAAGGTTGACAGGAGGAGACCTTGATACTTTCTCGGCTTGCTTGTTTTCTTACAGACGTTTCATGGCCCAAACTAGGTAACATCTAGCACTGATGATGTTATCTAATTTGGATAATGAAACATGCAAGAAAACAAGTAAGCTCAGAGAGCACCGAGGACCCCTCTATTTGGAAACAAATTAATGAAGCATGATTGCTTAGGTCATCCCAAATATTTCCCTTTTCTCTTGTAGACAATCCCCTTTGCCAGGTGTGGAAGGAAGAGGTGCCAGACAGGAGGGAGGAGAAGAGTTCCAGAGGGCAAGCCGGTTTGCTGCTACAAGTGTGACACTTGTCCAGAAGGGACTATTTCTAATCAGACAGGTAGAGCAGACTTCAAATGTGGACCTTCCATGATTAAGGAAGCTGCTGAGTAGATCAAACTAGTTGCTTGATATTGTTGTCCTTGACATGTATTCATATCTTTAAGCAGAACCCTTCATGGATCTAAGCTGTCCTGGCCCCAGAAGCCACCTTTCCTGATCCTCATCAGTTTCATTCAGGATATTTTTAGGGTAGAATTTATGAGTCCCCAACTTGCATTTTCACTCCTATTATAACATTCAATTGGCAAAAATTACTTCCAATTTTTTCCTGAAGGAGTGGATTTGTCTAGTTGAAGTTTATTTTTTATTATTATTTATAAGTGTGCTTCTTCTGTCAACACTATCAATCTTCAAGTAAATAGACCTATCAGAGAATCTATATCTATCAATAAATGAGAATATTTGTCCCCCAGGGTTGAAATGTGGGGTTTCTTGTGCTCTCTGACCTTGGTTATTTTCTTGCAGACATTTCATTATCCAAACTTGGTAACAATATCAATGCTAGCATTACCTAGTTTGGGTAATGAAATATCTGGTAGAAAACAACCAAGCTCAGAGAGCACCAAGGACCCTTCAATCTCCATCTACCTATGTCTGTGAATCTATCTGTGCAGCAATAGATTTGGGCAGATTTGAAGTACAGAGAAGAAAGTTCAAAGCTGGGATAATCAACAGATAACGTACATAAATAGCAGCATTCCTCCCTAACAGATCTATCAATGTTCTGGGGGTTCCACTATAAATGGGGAGGGTAAAATAATTGGTAGTCTCAGATTAAAAGCCACAGTAATTGTGGTAATTCCCCAGCAAACTGACTGGAAGCTTTTGTGTCAAGGCCAAAAACCGAGATCTCTCCTACATCCTCCTGGTCTCCCTCCTGCTCTGCTTCCTCTGCTCCTTTCTCTTCATTGGTCAACCCAGGAAGGTCACCTGCCTTTTCCAACAATCTGCCTTTGCCATTCTCTTTTCTCTTGCAGTTTCCTCTGTGTTGGCAAAGACTGTCATGGTGGTTTTGGCCTTCATGGCCACCAAGCCAGGGAACAGAATAAGGAAACTCTTAGGAAAACCAGTCACCAGCTCCACTGTCTTCGGATGTCCCCTCGTCCAAGCCCTTCTTTGTGCCACCTGGTTCTCTCCCCCATTTCCCAACTTGGACTTCCACTCTTTGATAGGAGAGGCCATCTTGGAATGCGAGGAAGGCTCAGCTGTAATGTTTTACACTGTTTTTGCCTATTTGTGTTTCCTGGCTCTCATCAGTTTTACTCTGGCCTTTCTGGCTGGAAAATTGCCAGACAGCTTCAATGAAGCCAAGTTCATTACTTTTAGCATGTTGGTCTTTTGCAGTGTTTGGATCACCTTTCTTCCCACCTACCTGAGCACCAAAGGGAAGTCCTTGGTGGCTGTGGAGATCTTCTCCATCTTGGCTTCTGGAGCTGCTCTCTTAGCTTGTATCTTTTTTCCAAAATGTTACATTATTCTGCTGAGGCCCTATCTCAACTGTAGAGAAAATATAATAAGAAGCAAGAATTTCTAATGTAGGGACTGGCCTCATTTAGATTTGTCTTTGAGGAAAGTCAGAAGATATCTGCAAATCACCCAGTCTTGTGACATGTAGTGGATTTAAGGCAATAAGCAGCACTGGAAATAACCTGGGAGTTGATGGAGCTCATGCAACAGAAGTTTAACATGGGTGAACTTTGTAATAAGCAGTGAGGTTCTATCTGTTCCACTACCAGTTCGGTGATTGTGCATGCACACACATGCACCCACCTTAAGTGTGCTGGCAGCTTTCCCCATACCAGCTGTGGCCTGCAGCACGAATCAGCTGAGAGGATAAAGAAGAGAAAAGACAGGAGCAGGTAGGAGGGCCAATCCTGTGCTTTTCTCTTCTTTCTCCTCTCAGTTGATTGTCTTTCCTCCTCTCAGCTGATCGGCAGCAGCTTCTTTTTTTACTACCAGTTCGGTTGAACCAGGCCAAACTGGTATCGTACCACCACTGTTAGTAATACTTTCTATTGTAAGCATGACTTCATTTTGGACCAGCTGTAGTTTTTAAGAGATCTTCAAGTGCATCCTCAAGGGGAGAACATTGCAGTTGTCCAATGAGTAATTGCCAAGCCACAACTGACTTTGAGAAGAGCCACCAGTCTTGAGTAATGCACAATTGATATGCTGATGATACCATCTTCCTTTCCATCAAATGGCCTCCCTCAGTTCTGGGTTCTCCAGAGATTTCCATCATCCAATGGACACCAAACAGGAATTTCGGTGAGATATATATAAACCAGGATAGACATTTTAATACTGTCTCTTTAAGGGAATGCAAGAGCATGCAATTGGGTGTGGTTTCTCAAATGGCCTTAAGATAGAGCTAGAAACCTGGATTGTATTAGTCTGAGTCTCAGAAGAGAAGAGAGTGTATCTTTATTTCCTTCTGTTGGAAAGTATTGCTATTGCTCCATTTTTCCTAATTGACTAATATTACTGGATTTAATGTAAGTCTGATACTTAACTGTTTTTAACAGTGGACTTTGTTACTGGAATATCCCTGGATTGAAAAACTGACTGATTAACCTGTGAATGACTTTTGGACTGCCTATTTTGGACTTTGCTTAAACCTTTCTGGAAGTAAAAACCTTCATTAACTGTACAGTGTATCTGTGTACTGTGTGTGTATTATTTCAACACTACTCTCTATACGTCTCCCTGTATGCGCTCATTCTCCTAACAGGGAATTTCCTCAACAACTCACATCAAGCAAGGGCCAAAAGGAGGCTATGTCTCATTTTTTCTTTTACAGGTGGAAAAAGAAGTGTGGAATATGTTGGAAGGCATTGAGGACAAACTGGGCCAGATGGCCAAGTCGTAAAAACAGCACTGTCAACTGTCCAGCCCAACTGTCACCATCCCTGCATCACCAAGAGCATATCTTTTCAAATTAACATCAGGAATTATCCCTCAAATGGTCAGAGCAAAGCCAGATAGTCAGCTGAGCCCTCATTACTGCTCTCCATGTCCTTCCCTATGCTTTCCTAATAGGTAGACTTCTCCTACCCCAGGAGGCTCTCTGAAAGATGCCTGCAGGCTAACTGTTGCACTAAGCATCAGCACTTCAACGATTTTGCTTCAGGAATCAAACTGTAGAATCATTGGTTCTCTCTGTGCTTGGCTGTTTTCTTGCAAACATTTCATTATCCAACTGGGTAAATTTGTCAGTTCAAGTGAAGCAGAGGTGGTATTCAGCAGGTTCTGACCAGTTCTGGAGAAGCTGTAGTGGAAATTTTGAGTAGTTTGGACAACCAGAAAATGCCGCCTCTGACTGGCCCCACCCCTGTCTATTCTCTGCCTCCCGAGTCCCAGCTGATTGGCTGGATCTTCTTTGGTTGCTCTGCACAGGAGAATGGAGCTGAAAAGCAGAATAGTGGGTGGGGAGGGAATGGGGATTTTGTAGTAACAAGAAGACTCAGCTGATCAGTTGGGACTCAGGAGGCAGAGAATAGATGAGGGTGGGGCCAATTAGAGGAAGTATTTGCCGGTTCTCTGAATGACTCAAAATTTCTGCTACTGGTTCTCCAGAACTGGTCAGAACCTGCCTCTGGCACTGGGATAGCATAAATATGGGCTCTTTCACAACATTTTTGGACTATGATAGCTGGCCTTTAGTACCTGCTGAAAACTTTTGTTGAAAGGTTTGTAGCTTGACTTGGTCTTGCCTTTCATAACTCCCCCCCCCCTTTCAAGAACTGTTCATCTCCTGAAGCCCAGAGGTCCCTGGCCTCCTGAAAGCAGGTGAAAACATCACCAGATGATGAAAGAAGGTAAATATACGTGACCTAGGATAATATTGCAGGACCAAATCTGGGACAGTCACTGGGACCAGAAGTTTTGTCTTCCAAGCTTTCAGATTTGTAGAAAGCTCCCATCCCTCTCTTAGAAGAATGAAATATTCTAGGAAATATTGAAAAGGCAGAATATTATATTTTCTGGGTGAGAAAAAGAGAAACATGTTTTTAAAGACAAAGCAGCTCCCTGAAACTCCCTGCCTCCACTTTCAGCTCCAGGGTGATGGGATTAAGATATGGCCCTCAAGACATGATAGGATTAGCCCTCTACAAATTTAACAGCAGGGCTCACTACATTGCAAAATCACCTGGGGACATCACCCAGCAAGATTCAACCAAGCCTGGGACTCAAGACAACCTACAAAGTTACCCCTTCATGGCCCCATGGGAGTCTGATAACCAATCAGGATACATTTCTTGCCACAGGAACAGGAAGCAAGTTCAAAGCCCAACAGAGGTTGTAAATCTCTCTCCTTCTCTCATCCATGTGCTCATTTTGCCCAGGACATCAAAACCATGTGGTCCTACTGTCCACCATTGAACCATCTTTCCAAATAGCCTCTATGTTTCCAGTGTCTTTCTTCCCACTTGGAAATGAACTCTGATGGACATTTCTTCCAACAGACTCACGTTGGAGCCCATCTTCAGGAACCTTCTCTCTAGCCAGATGTTCTTTGGGGATAAACTGGACCCATTCCATCATTTTACCATTTTTACATTATTTTTTTCAATAAGAGACAAAGTTGATAATCACGTCACAAAAAAGATATTGAGACTAGAAAAAGTGCGAAGAAGAGCAACTAAGATGTTTAAAGGCCTGGAGACTAAAACATATGCAGAATATCTGCAAGATTTGGGTTTGGCCAGTCTAGAGAAAAGATTGCAACAAATTGTGGCAGGTTCTTAAAGAGATGGGAGTACCAGATCTTATTTGTCTCTTGAGAAACCTATATGTGGGTTAAGAAGCAACAGTGAGAACTGGACATGGAACCACTGATTGGTTCAAAACTGCGAAAGAGGTTTAGCAAGGCTGTCACCCTGCCTATTTAACTTATGTGAAGAGCACATCCTGAGAAAGGAAGGGCTAGATTAATCAAAAGTTGGAATTAAGATTGCCATGAACCTGGCAATATCAATTAAGATTGCCAGGAACCTGGTATCAAGAACCTCAGATATGCAAATGATACCACTCTAATGGCAGAAAGTGAAGAGGAATGAAAGAACCTCTTGATGGGGGTGAAGAAGGAGAGTGCAAATGTTGGCTTGAATCTCAACGTTACGAAAACTAAGTTGATGGCATCTGGCCCTCTCAATTCCTGGCAAATAGATGGGGAAGAAATGGAGGTAGTGACAGATTTTATTCTCCTGGGCTCCAAGATCACCGCAGATGGAGACTTTAGCCAAGAAATGAAAAGATGCTTGCTCCTGGGGAGGAAAAGCTATGGCAAATCTGGACAGCATACTAAAAAACAGAGATGTCCCCTCTAGTCCTTCTTTTCTCTAGACTAGCCATACCCAATTCCTACCTTCCATTGAGGATCTGCATACTACACGGGTCAAAAAAAGGGCTGAGAAAATATCTACAGTCCCCTCATATCCTGGACATAAACTGTTTCAGCTTCTAACCTCAAAGCTATAGGGCATGGCACACCAGAACAACTAGACACAAGGACAGTTTTTTCTCAAAAGCCGTCACTCTGCTAAACAACTAATTCCCACAACTCTGTCAAATGATTTACTAAGACTTTATTACTACTATTCTTTATTACTACTAATATCTTCCCTATTCCTATCTCCTCCCACTATAACCTTGGTGCTTGCATCTGTATGATTTATGTTTTATTTAGATTCCTAGTATGATTTGATTGATCATTTAGTATCCTATAACTGTCACTAAGTGTTGTATCTTACAATTTTTGATGAATGTATTTGTATGAGGACTATGATCATGATTTATCACTTCTAGCTTTTATGTACACTGAGAGCTTATGAACCAAAGACAAATTCCTTTTGTGTCCAAATCACATTTGGCCAATAAAGAATTCTATATTTTAGCCTCCAGGACTTTAATCGTCTCAGTTAATTTCAACCCTCAGTCTACACCTCACCATGTGTTCAAATAAATGGTGCTTCTAAGGAATTGATGGTTGGGATGGTTTTCCTGGAATGCAGTATAGAAATGAACCAATTATTTTTGTAGGCAGTTGCCTTTGTTCACCATCCTAAAGTTGGTTAGTCAGAAGTTGTGTGAGCTTCATCACCGGAGGTTTTCAAGAAGAGATTGGACTGCCATTTGTCAGAAATGGTGCAGTGTCTCCTGCTTAAGTGAGGAGTCAGACTAGATGATCTACAATGTCCTTTACAACTCTGTTAATCTCTGTAATCCCAACATGACAGCATCCCCACAGTCAAGTGATTTACATTCAGATGCTGAACACAATTGACTCATATTTATGACAGCTGAAGTGCCCCCGGGGAGGAGGTCATGGGATCAATTTTTGCGACCTTCTGACCCACAAAGTCAATGGGGGAAGCCAGATTCACTTAACAACCATGTTACTAATTGAAAAACCCCAGGGATTCCCTTAACAAATGTGGTGAGGAAAGTCACAAAAATCAATTAACAAATTTATCACTCAACAACATACATTTTGGGCTCAATTGCCGATATATATTGAGGACTACATGTATTCTCAGTCAACCAAAGGTTCTCCAGAGAGTTATAATTACAACTCCTAAAATTCTGCAGACCACATAGATGACATGCTCCTGTCAGAATCTGAATCTGAGGAGGAAGATGAACAGCTGACGGGGTGGGAGTGTGGCTCCATTGGTTGTGGAAGAAACTGGGGAAGGGCAAAGTCCAGCTGGGCAGAGCAGGGAAGAGGTAGAACAAGGGAGAGAGAATTCAGAAGAATATCCAGGGTCACCCCCTCTTCATCCTAGGGCACACAGGGAGGAACAAAGAAGAGATTTGAAGAGAACAACGTGGATTGTGTGGCTTACAAGGGAGGAAAGGGCCCTGATTCCCTTCATTAGCCACACCTGGGAATGAAAGTTTAAAAGAACTGAATGCTGACTGCAGCAGCTGCTGGGAGTAAACCAGAGGTGGTATTCAGTAGGTTCTGACCAGTTCTGGAGAACCGGTAAAGGAAACTTTGAGTAGTTCTGAGAACCGGCAAATACCACCTCTGACTGGAGACCTTACAGTATTCTTCCCCTGCCACGCCCACCAAGCCACACCCACAGAACTGGTAGTAAACAAATTTGAATCCCACCACTGGAGCAAATGTGATTTTTATCTTATGTTGTCCTTGCTTATCTGTGTTCCTGGCATCTTCCCAACCATGTTACTTTTTTCACATCTGGAATTCTTGCTCCTGCCCTGCCAGACTAATTACCTCAGTTTGGCTTGATTGCATTAATAGTTACAGTTTGTGTTGACCATGTTTTGGACTTAATTCTCTGCAGTCAAAGACTGGGAGAGTTCCTGGGAGACTTTTTCTCCAGTCAGAAAGTAACCAGGACATTGTGGGCAAAGTTGGATCTCATAAAGGGACTTTTATTGATTATCTGACTGTTGCCCTTGTGCCATGCCTCTTTGGGTCATTACAATAGGTCTGCACATCTGTAGGGTGGAGAATATAGATAAGAAATGGCTTCTTGAAAGAGTCACAGTACAGGAGCTGAGTTATGGAATTCCACTCTACAGCTGAGTCAGAAGAGGACAACACAGGTGGTTGTGTGAAGCAGCCAAAGGCTCTTTGAGATGGTGGTAACTTTTGTGTCTTTCAAAGAATGAGCTGAGGCAGGCATTCAACAACCAACAATGTTTATTGTAACAAAGAAAAATGTTATCCGTGGCAGCCGCTAACTAACAACATGGCTGGCTTAAGGGCAACAACTGATATCGTCTGACAGCTCTCTTTTATAGTTAGCTGTCAGATGGCTCAACCAATAGGAATGAACTCCGGCTCCTCCTTAAAATGCGGAATGGATCAGAAACTTCTGTTGAACTCAATAGGAACCTACTGAAAGGTTGCATGTACAGAGTGTAACTAACTCAACTTTTGCTATTCCTTGCTGAGTGCTGAAGCTCCATTTGCAACCTAATGTGCCAACTGCAAAGATAAGGCCTTGAGGCTAGTCTTGCCAAAGGAACCA
The DNA here is from genome assembly GCA_015471245.1 of Laticauda colubrina. Lineage (NCBI taxonomy): Eukaryota > Metazoa > Chordata > Lepidosauria > Squamata > Elapidae > Laticauda > Laticauda colubrina. Next base: position 194,436 of record BLBF01000139.1, read on the forward strand.
TGCCAAAGTAACTTGGTGTAATTCAAAACGTGAATTCCAACTGTTGTAACAACATAATGAGAGATAATAATGCTAACAAACTCTGGGGCAGTTGCCAGAACATGCATTCCTTTTCTGAGCTGCAGTGTTCCTAAAGCCCATGTCTCACTGCCCAACGGATACAAAAAGGACACAGCGGACGAGCAAAATGTTCTATCCATTGTTATCCGCTCTCAAAAGGGGCAAAAATTTGCATAACCGGTGCGGATAACACGGACGCGGGGAGGATGCAGGGCGGATGCAAAGCGGATGTGGAACGGAAGCCCAGCAGATGGAAGCAGATGGGAGCGGATGGTGCGTCCGCTAGGCTTCCGGGGGGCCTCAGCAAAGCAGACGTGGAACGGATGAAGCGGATGCGGAGCGGATGCACAGAGGAAGCCTAGCGGATGCACAGCAGAAGCCTAATGGATGCCTGGCGTTAATTGCGCATGCGGGTAGGATGCATTGCGTCAGCCCCGCGGATATAACGGAAGCAGCTCGGAAACAGATCGCCATTCAGAGGAAAGACCTGCTGCCAGACGGATTGGCTGCCTTGCCTGCCCTGCCTGCATGTCTGCATGTTGCTACAAGCCTTGCTGCCAGCCTCCCTGCCACCCTTGCTGCCAGCCTGCCTGCAAGCCTTGCTGCCAGCCGGTCTGCCTGCCAGCCTTGGTGCCTGCTTTCCTGCCAGCCTTGGTTCATGTCTGCCTGCCAGCCTTGGTGCCTGCCTGCCTGCCAGCCTTCCTGCCAGCCTTGGTGCCTGCCTCCCTGCCTTGGTGACTGCCTTGGTGCCAGCCTTTCTGCCAGACTTGGTGCCTGCCTCCCTGCCAGCCTTGGTGTCTGCCTTGGTGCCAGCCTCCCTGCCAGCCTTGCTGCCAGCCTTGGTTCCTGCCTGCCTCCCTGCCAGCCAGCAACCCCACAACCATGCAGAAGAACAGCAAGCCTCAGCCATCTGCTGCCAGCCCTGGCAAGAGGGACAGGGCTACCATCCCGCCCCCTGGCCCTCACTCTGGTTCTGCTGGGGCTTCTGCAGCACGGGCTCGCTCTTCTGGGGCTGGCGCTTCTGCTGCTTCTGCTGCTGGAGGAGCTGATGACAAGCACTCCAGCACCAGCCACCTCCACAGCACCTGCACCCTTCACCCCTGAGACTGAGCGACCAAGAGGAGTGCCAGAGACTCATTTTTGTTTTATACCTTGTTGTTAATAAAGTCTATTTATGATTCACACACTTGCTTCATTTCTTTTTTTTTAATAAAGTCTTGGTGGAAAGTTTTACAAATGTTTTAAGCCTTTGCATGCTTGTGGGATGGGTAAGGATAGCTTTGAGATGGGTTAGGATACCTGTGGAATGGGTAATAGCTGTGGGATGGGTTAGGATAGCAGTGGGATAGATAAACCTCCAGTGCAAGCATAGTGGGACTGTATGGTCCACCCTCCCAGGTGCCACACCTACGGCCCTTTATTATCAATAATAATGTAATAATTATCCACACATTTGAACATAAACACAACTCTTTATTAAACACCCTGTTCATTGTAGGCCAACCAAACATACATGGCCCAATCTCATCCATGTGATGAGACAGGCTGAAGGAAGCATCCATTAAGCATCTACCATCCTGTCTTGCCACTCCACTGCTCCAGCTGGGGAGTTGCACCATTGTCTCAGGAGGTTGCGCTGCTTCTTCGCTTCATGTGAGGCTCTGTTGGGGCCTTGCACATCCTCAGTGTCTATCAGGTTTCGCCCTTGCCTCCATTCCCCAGGCTCCATGTCCCCATTGCCTTGCTGGAGGTCCACGAGCCTGTTTTGCAAGACTGAGTAGCGGGTGCGCATGAGATTGTGCAGGATGCAGCAAGCTTCTCCTCCTTGAGAACCTGATCCTCCTCACGTTCTCTGGGCAATGCTGCATGGTGGTGAGAAGTACCTGGAACCTGTTGTCCAGGATGCCAAAGGCGTTCTCCACCACCCGCCTTGCCCTGGACAGTCTGTAGTTGAAGATCCTCTCTTCATGGGTGAGGAGTGTGGAAGTGTAGGGTTTCATGAGGTAGGTTGTGGGGGAGAAGGTGTCATCCTCCACGATGAAGTAGGGCACATCTTGTGTGTTCTTGGGCAGGGGTTCTGGATCTGGGAAGCCCACCATGAGGTTGCGTTCCAGCTCCTCCTTGAGGTGACTGGCGTTGTATACCTGGGCATCTGAAGATGACCCGTTGCCTGAAGCATTGATGTACATAAACTTGTAGTCAGCATCAACCATGGCGAAGAGGATGATGCTGAAGAATTACTTGGAGTTGAAATAAGTGGACCCCAACTTGGCTGGAGATTTGCAGGCCACGTGCTTGCCATCTATGGCTCCAACGGTGTGTGGTAAGTTCCACTTCTGATACCACTGCTCTGCAACTTTCTTCCATCCTTCTTCAGTGGAGGGGTACTGGAGGAGCTCCTCCTTGTATTGTTCGATGATGGCCTGCACCACTTCTCTGACCACAATGCTGATGGTGTTGGATGGCACCCTCCATCCATACTGCATGCTCCTGTAGTAAGTCCCTGAGGCCAGGTGGTGCAGAGTGAGTGCCACCTTGAGCCCAGGTTCCAGGGTGGGCCGGAAGCTGGTGTTTGCCTTGGTCAACCTGGGTGTCAGCCACTGCACAACTTCGTCAAACATGGCTGGATGCATCCTCATGAAGTTCTGGAACGCCCAAGTGTCTTCGTTCCTGAGCTTCACCATCAGCTTGTTGTACAGTCCGTCCTCTGCTCTTCTGGTGAACCATCTTCAGATACAGACTCTTTTTGGGTGGCTCCTTTTCTTCTCGCAGTAGAGTTCACAGAGCCTGCAGATGGGTTCGCACTGTTGCAGAATGATGGTGGCTGCCGAAAGGACTTTGTTACAATCCACGGTGGACATGACTGGATGCTGTGGAAGAGGAAGAGCCAGATGAAGGCTACAGAGGTCTGCACCGCTGGGCTGCTGTTCTGAAAGTGAGATGCAGGTGAGTTGCTCCTCCTTTTTATAGGCAGTATAGGTTTTCTGCTAGGCATCCTCTAGGCTTTCTCTAGGCATCCTCTAGACATCCTTAATATCCGAGATAGGTCCCCTCTGCGAACGTTTTTTCCATTTTATACACTTTGTTTCCGTTCTGCATCCACTAGGCATCCGTTCTGCATCCGTTCCGCATCCGTTACGCTTCCTCCCTGCGTCTGGGCGGATGGAGTTCCACGGATGCGTAGCGGACGCCAAGCGGATATTGCGGATTCGTAACGGATGCGTAACGGATGCGTAATGGATGCGTAGCAGATGCGTAGCAGATGCGTAGCAGATGCGTAGCAGATGTGTAGCAGATGCAGAATGGACGAACTGGATACATTTTCCGCGCAAAACTTTTAGGTAGCCCAAAACTTTAGGAGTGGATGAAACGTCAATAAACGGATGCTGGACGGATAGAGAGGAAGCAAAACGGAGGCAGTGAGTACATCGCGTTTTAGAACGGATGGCAAGGATTTTGTCCGCTTTACATCCTCTTTGCATCTATTGGTTCAGTGTGACATGGGCTTAAACTCTGGGAAAAACCATGAGCTTTGCATAAAATAATGGAAAGAAATTATGTTTCTAAAGCAACGATAATCTTGTGTAAGCTGTGTGTAAAACAGTAAGAAGAAGCGAAAAAAGGGTGTTTTTTTTACCCGCGCACCTGCTTTTTCTCTTTGCCTTGCTGTTTGAAGAAGGAGATGAAAGACGGCCAAGCTTTAATCTTGATCAATCATAAAGATGATAATCGGTGGCCTCATATTCAGAGTTTCATTTGGATTTATCTAGATCAGGCTGTCCAACTGGATTTCTTTGAGGGCTGGATCAGCATTGTAGTTCTTCTCTATGGACTGGCAGGGAGTGGGATGGATACCTCCTGTAGCACCCTGCTATCCAAAATGGGGTGCTGAGGGACTGACTACATGCACCCCCTGCTTCAGCTGAAAATGGAATGAGAACCCCTTTTGGGGGCTATTTTTTTGGGGGGGCATTTTTAGCCCATTTTTCAATTCATTTCCAGACCAGTTTCGGCCAACAGAGTGCTGCAGGAGGCTATGGAGGGTATATTTCCAGGATGCCTCAGTGGGCCTTGAGTTTGACGCCCCTGATCTAGATTCTGAGCTGGACCAAAACCTAACACTATCAACTGGTACCTTCCACCTTCCGTGGTGTCTCCAGTGAATGGGGAAGGGAAAGAGGAGAAGACAACTGAAGCTGCTTTTACAAGACAGCCTTTGCCAGAAGGGCTCCAGGCAACATAGGAATTTTCTCCTAGTGTTCCTCAGAGTAGGAATCTCTCCCTGTGAGGTCTGTCTCAAGGTTAGAGGAATACAGGTAATCCTCAACTTACAATTGAGCCCATGTTGTTAAGCGAGATGTTTGTTAAGTGAGTTTAACCCCATTTTATGATCTTTCTTTCCATCGCTGTTAAATGAATCTCCACATTTGTTAAATGAGTAATGTGGTGAAGTGAATCCGGCTTCCTCATTGACTTTGCTTGTTCAGAAGGTGTTCGCATGACCATAGGACATTGCAACCATCATCAATATGAATCAGTTGTCAAGGATCTGAATCAGGGATGGGATTGTTCTGCCAGTTCTCACCTATTCGCTAGAATTGGTTGTTAACATTCTAAGCAATTTGGACAACCGGTTGTTAGAAGAAATTATTGTCCTAATCCTGTAAGGAAGGTAGGAAGGAAACATTCTGGTGTTGCTTATAGAAACTTCATTAACCCTTATTACATTCTTGGCAGGACTAGACTTCCTGTCTCAGGAACTTCTTTGGAGTTTTTTCCCCTCCTTTGCTGGTACTTTGCTTGTGTGGAGTGACCATTCAAAGTTACAATGGCACTGAAAAAAGTGACTTATGACCATTTTTCACACTTACCACTGTTGCAGCATCCCCACAGTCATGAGTCGCCAGGTGAGGAGATGCATGCCTTGATGTGATATTGAATTGGCCACACCCAGCCAATAACATGACTATCAAGCCATGTCCACCCAGTCACATGACCACCAAGCCACAACCACCACCTGAGCCACACCCACAGAACTGGTTGTTAAAAAGTTTGAATCCCACCCCTGATTTGAATTTTGATCACGTGACCACGGGGAATGTGGCAACAGTGATAAGTGTGAAAAAAAGGCCACAAGTAACTTTGTTCCAGTGCCATGGTAACTTTGAAAGGTCACAAAATGAATTGTAAGACTTCCTGTAAACAGGATATTACAGAGCACGTGTCAACTCATAAAATATTTCTATGGTCTTCTATGGCCAGCCAGTCTCACAATCCCCTTTCCTCATCCAGCAGCAGCATCCACTTACCTGCCTGCTGGGAAAAGGAGGAAGAGGGAGGGGAGAGGAGGGAAATGAAAGATAACTTCAGGTTGATGAAACTGTCATGAGGAAGGGAAGGAAAGAGAAAGGAAAGAGGAATGAAGGAAGGAAATAAGAAAGAAAGGGAGATTTCCAATGCGTTCTACCAGATTCACAAAGGTAAGGAAATATTTTGGGGCATGGTTATCTAATTCCACTCTGCTGAACTTGCTTTTCATAATGGGGGCAATTGCCCCCATGCACCAGGTGTAAAATCTATCCATTCAATCCTGTGTTCTGCAGTAGGGCTTTCATCAGGAAATTGTCCACCATTTGCTCAGTGCCTTCCTCATTGGCTTCTCCTATTTCATCAATTACATCTGTATCAGTTTGCTTTTGCAAATAAATCCCAATTGGTTTGATTTCATGAAACCAGGTTAATATTTTCTGTACTCATTCTGATGGAAGTTTTGTCTGTTGCATCCAAAGTCTGGCAGATGAGTGTCCATAAAATGAAATTAAACTTCATGTCAATTGAATTACAATAAAAATGCAACAAAGATGATGAGAGGGATGGAGGCTAAGACATATGAAGAAGAGTTTCTGGAATTGGGTATTATGTCTAGTGAAAAGAAGAATTAGGGGTGACATGTTAATAGGACTAGCTGCACAGGGCTGATTAGTGCATACACCATGCACCAGGAAGCAGGACAAGAAGGATGGGAAACTAATCAAGGAGAGAAGCAACTTACAACTCTCTCAAAGGTGCTTTTTTCTTCTTCTTCAAATGGCAACTGGAATGTTTTTTTTCTTCCCTTGAGGAAGAAGAAGAAAGTTTCACTTCTCATCCAAAAAGCTTCATCTGTTCTGATGGCATGGGGATGGAAGGATAGGTACTGACAGTTGAGACTGGAGGGTAGGGCAGATGGAAGGACTGTATTTCTTTGAACACAAAGGGCCAGGTGATCGCAAAGACATACAGTCCTACCATCTCCCCACCATCCTATCAGAAATTATCTTTCCATTTTCTCCCACTATCCAGTCTCAACTGTCACTACCAGTGATGATATTCAATTTTTTTTACTACCAGTTCTGTTGGCATGTCTTGGTGAGCATGGTGTGACTTGGTGGGTGTCACTTGGTGGGTGTGGCAGTAGGAGGATATTGTAAAATCCCCATTTCCACCCCACTCCAGGGTAAAAGTTACTGCAAAATCCCCATTCCCTCTCCATCCCACTAACCTGCTTTCCAGCTCCGTTTTCCTGGGCTGGGCAACAAAAGCCAGTCAGCTGGGATTTGGGAGGCCAAGAATAGAGGGGGGCAAGACCAGCCAAATGTGGTTTTTGCCAGTTCTCCGAACTACTCAAAATTTCTGCTACAGGTCCTCCAGAACTGGTCAGAACCTGCTGAACACCACATCTGGATAAATGCAATCCAATCTCTTGATAACCCGACAGAAGTTCACCCCACTGGTGATTTTCCCTCCCAGAGGGACCTTCAAAAACAGGTCAAAGCACAGCCCCATTTCCACCCATCTCCCCCCTGCAAAAAGCAACATTGACTTTTAGGCATTTCACTGTTCTTCAAATTTAAGCACTTCCTAAGGGGATTTCAAATTACTCCTCCATGTGTTTTTGGCAACTGTTAAATCCTGGGAGAAGAGCCATGACTGCATGTGGGAGAATGGCATGAGCTCCAGAATAAATAACATCTACCAGCCAACAACTAATAACACCAGCCAACCAAATGCTGCACCCATTCTGAGATCTGGCCCAGACAAGCATAATGCCCACCATTTAATTAAAGAGAAGATACGGACACAACTGAGGAAGATGAAGACAGAACTAGCAATAGCACTTATGTACCACTTCATCATGCTTTTATAGCCCTCTCTAAGTGGATTACAGAGTCAGCCTCTTGCTTCCAACAATCTGGGTCCTCATTTTACTGACCTCAGAAGGATGATAGGCTGAGTCAACCTTGAGCTGATGAGAATCGAACTGCTGACAGTTGGCAGAATTAGCCTGAAACACTGCATTCACACCACTGCATCACCAGGGCTCTCTAGCTCAGTTGTTCAGCATCTTCTCTGCAATGGACCAACAATCATATGCAAATTCAAGGCAGTTGAACAAATGCTCCAGTGGCTTTTGCAGCTGAGTCCCTTAATATGTCTATGTGTCATCCTTAGAAGCCATATTTTACTTGGAAGCTTCAAGGCTGCCACATTCAGTGCCTGGAAATTTGGGAAGGGGGATTTCATAGAGAAGCAGAAGTTTAGACACAACATTCTTTCTCAGAGAGTTAAGGACATGTTGCCCTGCACCTGGAGGAGAGTGTCTGGAGGAAGGTCTCCAGTTGGGACAAAGATTTGATTGGCCATGTGAGGGACTGGTGGGTGCAGGAATCTTTGATTTCTCTTTTGGAAAGGGAAAACCCAGAAGTCTCAGAGTCAGGTTTTCCCAGATGTGCCAATATGTTAACTAATAAAATGCAACTTTGAGGAATTGTTTGTCTCAGAGTTTATTGGGTTGGAGTTGGTCAGCTGGAACACTATGGAGATTCTCAGTCATCCAGGTAGTAGTTGTCCCAAAGATTCTTTTTCAAAAGGCAACTGGACTTCCTTTTTTTTCCCTTGAAGATGTTTCACTTCTCATCCAAGAAGAAAGTCCAGTTGCCTTCTGAAAAAGAACCCTTTGAGATTCCCTCAACACTTTGTCATCCTATACTTGTCCTTATGGGGAGTAGCTGGTAAGTTTATTTTCTGAATGCCTAACAACTCAAGAGAAAAGAAAGAAAGAAAAGCATTCTGGTTGTAAATCCATCCAGACAAAGCTGATCTGCGTAACACAATCTCTTTTTAACCTTCCAGATGTTTATCCTACAGGCGATCTTCCCATAAGTGATATTTACTCACAACTGGACTTCAAAAGAACAGCTGATCAATGCTTTTACAACTGGTTCTGTGGGCATGGCTTGATGGGTGTAGCAGGAGAAGAATACTGTAAAATCTCCATTCCCTCCCCACTCCTGGGGAAGGTTACTGCAAAATTCCCATTCCCTCCCCACCCCACTAACCTGCTTTCCAGCTCTGTTCTCCTCGGCAGGGCAACCAAAGAAGAACCAGCCAATCATCTGGGACTCAGGAGGCAGAGAAGAGATGTGGGCATGGCCACTCAGAGGTGGCATTGGCCAGTTCTCTGAATTACTCAAAATGTTCACTACCGGTTCTCCTGAACCAATCAGAACCTGCTGAACAACACCTCTGGATCAATGCAAACCAATCTCTTGATAACCCTACAGAAGTTCACCCCACTGGTGATATTCCCTCCCAGGGGGACCTTCAAAAATGGGCCAAACCGGAGGGCAAAGCTGGCGTCGCGACGATACGGCATGCGATCTTGGAGGTCTGAGATTGCTGCCAATATCTTTGCTCCTGGATGGTCCAAATGGATCTAAACTGTCCTGAAGAGACGGTGAATGTAAAAAGTGCATCCTGTCAATCCCAGGGACACCACAAAGTCCCTGGTAGATCCAGGAGAAGTTCTTTTTGCCAGCGGCAAAGAGGCAGCCATTAAAGCTGCTGAAGTTGGGACAGCTCCGAAATGAAAGAGAATGAAAAGGGAGAGTGTGCCAGTTTGATGAGATTTTTTTCTTTAAGATTTGAAAGGACACCCTAAGTAAAAGAAAGAATCTGTAAAAGTTTTGACAGAAGTGATTAAGTAGCGATTTTAAAAAAGGAAGTCAAAGTAATATTTTTAATATATTTTTTTCTCATTGCAGGATTTTTTACACATGATTTTAGATTTTGAAACTGGATTTTTTTTTTTTCTTCCACCTATTTTTTCTTACCTTTTTGGACTTTATAATATTTTAGGCTAGAGACTGCCTTCTAGTCATCCTTTTTAATATCTCTTTTCCTTTTTAATTAATTTTTATTGTATCTTGTTTGGAAAAGGAGGGGGAAAGTGAAAGCAGAAGAAACTTTGCAACACTACCAACTAGAGGGTTGGAAATATTCTATCTCTTTTTTTTTTTGACCAGACAAAGCTGAGAAAGAACTGAGACCTCTTTTCAAAGACATTGTCTGTTTGATAAGATGGAGAGAAGAGTATGGGAGAGTATTATTGCAGGTGGTCTTCTGGGTTTCTATCAATAGCTGGAGTCAGGTGTTGAACCTTATGGGGAAAAAAAGGTAACATAAGACTCTGGAGAAGAGAGTTATACATCTTAACAAAAGCCTTGGATGATCAAACAAGGTTCAGTGTGCTCTTTTTACTTTTTTTAAGCTGGGCTATTTCTTACTTTAACAATCCCCCTCCTTACTAGCTTCCTTTTTATAATAGTTATTTGGATCTTTGACCTTCTGAAACTTGTTTTTGTCTTTCTCTTTGCTTTTGAAGTCTAATTTTTATGTTTGCATTTTATTTTAAAGGAAAAGTATTTGTATTTAGTTTTTTAGTTTAGTTTTAGTGCACAGCCAGCCACTGGGAGAGGCTGCCCGAGGCAGTGATAGCGCCCACCCATCCATGGACAGGGAGGCAAGACGACTCGAACTCTTCCAAGCTGAGTCCCGCCGTGCCTCTGCCTGATGTCCATTCCACTGCAGCGTTTGGAGCTGCTGGTGCATTTGGAGATGCACGGGGATGGGATGGGCGAGGGGTGGAAAGGACAGGAGGCTTCGGGCTCTCTCCACCGGCCAGGGAAGCAGCGCTGCCATCACCTTGCCTCCCTGTCCGTGGACAGGTGGGCTCTATCACTTCCTCGGGCAGCTTCTCCTGGTAGCCCCTTTGAGTTTGCACTGGAGGGACTTGGGAAGGAAGTTAAGCTCAGGTCGGCCCGGCTCTTTTGCTTGGCAGGTGGGCATGCACCCACGGCTCACTTTCCTGGCTCTGCCCAGCCCACACGGCTCTGGCACAGCCCTGGTGGGAGGATGGTCCAATGGGGATGTGCTCGCTGCCTTGGTGAGAGCTCCACCACCAGGAAGAAGAGCCTACCTGTCAGCTGAGCTGGGCGCCCCAGGAGAAGCTCTTCACACTCTGCCCAGAGCCAAGCAGGGATGGTGGCTGGGTGCTTCTCCAAGGGGGGCGATCCTGCGCTGCGGCCCAGGAAAATTTGCCTCCCCACGTGGGGTTGGGCTGCTCTCTTGGGCAGGGGAGGCTATCTTGTAGTCAGGCATCATTTTTAAAATAATTGGCTTTACCTTCAAAAGCAAAGGGAAAGCGGCGACAGGAGCGCCTGAAGCCAAGTGTCTCTGCCGGGTTCCGGTTGCAGGGAGGAGCCCTGGCTGGCTGTGCATGGCTGTGCCAAATGCCATGGTGTTGCTTTAAATGCCACGGCAGCAAGGGAGAAGAGAAAGCAATGGTGGAGGAAGATTTCCTGATATGAAGTGCCCCGCCAATACCAAAGTCAATGCAGGCAGCACCATATCTGGGTATGCAACAAAAAGACTTTCTAACACCAACCACCCCCCACCATTCCCTCCCATTTCGCATGTTTAATATAGGCTTTAATTTGGTGGGGGAGGGGCTTAATTTGATTTTATGCCCATAAAATATGCTGGGTCTTCCTATTGGGGGAGGATGTATTGTTGGAGAAACAATATTTACCTTCCGTATTTTTTTTTCTGGCTTTCTTTTTTTTTGTTATGCATCCTGTTATTCCTGAGATTTTTTAATTGGATTAAGTGTTGAAGAAGCTGAAGAACCTTTCTTTTCTCTTCTTTAGTTTTTTATTTTTTATTTTTCTGCCTGTTCCAGGATTTAACAATTTTATCTTTTTTTGTGGTTTATGGTCTTTTCTTCCATTTTTGAGTTTTTACTGATAATGAGCCAATCAATTGGATTAAGGTACACAAGAACTTGCAGAAATATTTTTTTATTATTGTTATTATTTGGTTTCTTTTTTCCTCACTATTTTTACTTGGAATTACAATTGATTTTTTCACAAGTGGATTAAGGTCTAGAAGAACCTGAAGATTTTGAAGTGTCTGAAATGAGTAGGAAATTGATAGCCCCTAGTTCCTCAACTTCTACTTCTTCCTCGTCACCATCTGGAGGACACTCAATACAGACAATGTTACAGCAAGAAAAAGGAAAAAGTGATGCTGCAGATGATTATGCAAGGAATTCAAAATATACAAACAAGAACAGAGAATATTGAAAAGAGAACAGAGGACATTGAACAAAGAACAGGAAAAACTGATGAAAAGGTGGAGAACATTCAACAAATGATGAAGCATGATGAGAGATTCCAAAAAATTGAAAAATAATATGAACAAAGAGATAAGAAAATTGGGGATATTGATAGCAGATTAACTGTGGTTGAAAAAGATAAAAGTGGGATGTTGAGATGAGAGTTGGACAGATCAGAATTTTATCTCAGATTCCAAAACATAGAGGAAGAAAAGGGACAAAACCTAGCTGAGATAATGATAGGAATTTTTGGCTGAAGCTCTGGAAATAACTAAAGAGAAGATGATGAATGGAATAGATGAGATTTATCAAGTCTTCACAAGTTATGCAATGAGAAATAGCTTACCAAGAGAAGTTCACATCAGCTTTACAAAGAAAGCCACCAAAATGCAAATATTGCAAGTGGCAAGAGAGAAACATTGAAATATAAAGACAAGGAGATTGTACCTAGAAGAGTGAGAGAGATGAGAAGAGAATACTGATTTCTGACTAAAATTCTATTTTAAAAAGAGGTGTATTATCAATGGCTGATTCCAGAAGATATAATGTTCACATGGCAAGAACAGAGACATAGAATTGACTCAATTGAAAAAGCTGAATTATTTTATATTATAGAATATTTTCTATTATTGTAGAATATTTTATATATAGAATATTTTGGAGAGAAAGAGGAGGAGGCAGAAAAAGAAATGTCACTAATTGAATTCTAAGCGGACTGCCAAATAGCAACTGAAAAGAAAGAAGGTGCAGTAGGAGGAAAGGTGGAAGTCAAAGAACAGCGTAAACCAAGATGCTGAACTTAACAACAAAATATAACCATGGAAGAGAAAAAACTGATTACAATTAACATAAATGGACTTAACTCAGCTGTTAAAAGAAGGAAAACTTTCCATAAATTAGGGAAATTAAAATTTGATATAATCTGCCTTCAAGAAGTACATATTTAAAAGCAACATGAACAATTGCTGATACAGCCAAAATTAGGGAAAATATTTACCTCTTTGACACAATGCAGGAAAAGAGGAGTGGTTTCATACATTAAAGATATTAACCCAGTGAAATTGATCGATATAGATGATGATGGAAGAGTATTAATAGTGGAGATAATGGACAATAATATGAAAACACTCCTGATTACAATCTATGCCCCGAATGACAATCAAGAAGAATTTTATAGAAAATTACATATGAAAATAATTGAACTATGACTATGCTTTAATGGAATTGTAGATAATAAATTGGACTATACAGCACAGAAAACAACAAAGCAAAACAAAAGACTCTCCCTAAATCCTTTTTTAAAATGATAGATGAAATAAATTTAAAAGATACATGGAGAGAAAGAAATGCTAAAACAAAACAATACACTTTCTATTCAAACAGACATTTATCATGGTCCAGAATAGATATGATATGGATGTCAACAGAATTGTTAGCTAATATTCAAAAAATAAATATTGAAGCAAGTAGTTAGGCAGATCATAATCCAATGACAATTAAAAGGAAAGGACAAAGAAGAAGATCTAGATGGACATTAAACAATACTATATAAAAGGAAAAAGACTTCATACAGTAGATGGAGAAAGGACTGGCTTTCTTCTTGAGAGAAAACAAAAAAGAAGATACATCAATGCAGAACGGATGGGATAGAATTAAAGCATATGCCAGAGGCTTGATAATAGACTATACAAGGGAATGAAATACCATGAAAAGACTAGCCTCTAAGGCATTAGAGGATGAGTATAAAGGACTTGAAAAAGAGTTACAGAAAATGCCACAGAAAAAGGACATTAAGTCAAAAATGGATATAATTAAACATAAAATGGGACTAATGGAAAAAGAAGAACTAGAACAGAAAATCAGGGGTGTGAAACAGAACTATTCCGAAGATGCAAATAAACCAGGTAGATGGTTAGCATATAAATTGAGAAAGGAGAAAGAATCAAGGAAAATATTGCAATTCATAGATGATCAAGGCCAAGTTTGCTATGGAAGTAAAGAGAAGAAGGAAATTATACAAGACTATTATGGGAAACTATACACACAAGAGAATATTGATGAGGAAAGAGTTAAACAGAACTTACAGAATGCTCATCTACCCCAGATACCTACAGAGATTGAAACAATGTTAGAAAGCAATATCATCATGATGGAGTTAACTGAAGCACTTAAGAAGCAAAACAATGGAAAGGCACCAGGCCCAGATGGACTTCTGGCAGAATTTTATAAAACACTACAAGAATCGTTGAACCTTCCATTGCTAGAAGTTATGAATGAAGTTATGTTAAAGAAGAAGACACCCAAATCATGCCCAGAAGCTTATATTACACTTGTCCCAAAAGAGAAGGCCAATCCATTACAAATAAAGAACTATAGACCTATTTCGACTTCCGGTTTTGAGCTTCTTCGGCGACAGACAGAAACCTTGTCTCTCCGAGGCTTTGATCCGTGCTCGCCGCTGGAGTACTCGGAGCTGGCTGGTTTGGGGGCTAAGCCACCCTGTTGAGGAGGGAGACTGCCTGCATGGTGAGCCGCATCTCTCCTCCCCAGCTGGCCATCACTCCTTTCCCCAAAGGCAGTTGAAGTGGTGGTCAGAAATGGCCACCACAAAGAAGGATTCAACTGGAAATGAATGTGCAGGAGGAAGACAAGAAGAGAAAGTTTTGGTTGACTGGGTGAAACAGCAAAAGCAACAAATAAGGTACCCTGGAATTTAAACTTAACAACATTGTTCCTAAAGATGATTTTGAAGCTGCGAAGGAGAGAGAGAAGGGAAAGGATAAGGTTTTTTCTTACCTTCCTTATATTAACAGCTAAGAGACTTAACCAAGAAATTGAAAAAAAAAATCCACTTTGACATTAAAAGGCATCTAAGCTGGAAATAAAAGTCAAAAGGATAATAAAGATTTTTGGACATTTAAAAGTTTTTAAAAGCTGGAAAGGGAGTAAAAAAGAATAGAAGGGCAAGATCTGGAAAAATGGAGGAGACTGCCTGGAATTAAGGAATGGAACTGTAATTAAAAGGAACTCACAGTGAAATTTTGATTAGATTCTTCAAAGATACATTTTAATGGAAACTTGGTAACTAAATAATAGAACCCCAGGAAGATAAAGTGGAAAAAAGAAGCAAGTAGTAACAGCCTTGGATTATTGCATTACTTGGTGATTTTGGGTTTTTGCAACTAGGTGACTAAAATTAACTGGGTGGTTGTTTAAAAGTTTTAAAAATGGTATCACTCTTTGAAGAACTGAAAATGGAACTTTAAAAATGGAAAGAAGATGCACAAAAAGGGAGAAGTGCTTTTGTCTTCGTATTTCAATTCCTAGAAATGGAGATTTGGAACTATGAGAAAAAACAAGAAATGCTTGCAGAACAAGAAGATTGGGACAAAGAAGAAGCTATCTTTAATGATCAAATAATTTTAAGTGGGGGGAAAAAAGAAAAGGGGGGGAAAGAGAGTGAAAGGTTTAAGACAAGAAAAAACAACTAAAAAGAAGAAGGATAATTTGAAAGATAAGTATAATATTAGAAAGCAATAGAAAAGGGGATTACAGATGAGAGAGTTAGAAGTAGAGAGATGAGGGGGCAAAAAGGGGAGGGAGAAGAAGAGGGGGAAGAAAGCAAGGAAAAGAAGTTGTAAAAGACAGAAACAAGAAATGGACATACAGGGAAAAGATATAAGGATTGTAACCATAAGCTTGTTTAGAGATGAAATTTTAATTGTAAAAGGGATTCTGCAAAGGTACATAAAATAGGATTGTTATATTACAATAGAAATAATTTTAAGGCCCTGTCACACTGGCCGATGGATGCAAAACGTTTGTAAAAAGGACACAGCGGACGAGCAAAATGTTCCATCCATTGTTATCCTCTCTCAAAAGGAGCAAAAATTTACATAAAGAGAGCGGACAACACAGAAAGGAACAGATGGGGGGAGGATGTAGGGCGGATGGAAAGCGGATGCTCCACGGAAGCCTAGCGGATGGAAGCGGATGGGAGCGGATGGAACATCCGCAAGGCTTCCGGGAGAGCACAGCGAAGTGGACGCGCAGCGGATACAGCAGATGCAGAGCGGATGCCAAGCGGATGAAGCGGATGCAGAGCGGAAGCCTAGCAGAAGCCTAGTGGATGCCTAGCAGATGCACAGCGTTCACTGTGCATGCGGGGAGATGCATTGCATCAGCCCCGTGGATATAAAGGAAAGCAGCTCGCAAGCAGGTCACCATTCTGACGAAAGATCTGCTTCCAGACACAGCTTGCCAGCCAGCCAACCAGCAAGCCAACAACCATGGGGAAGAAAAGGAAGCCTCTGCCATCTGCTGCCAGCCCTGGCAAGAGGGACAGGGCCACCCTCCCACCCCCTGGCCCTGACTCTGCTTCTGCTGGGGCTTCTGCTGCCGGGCTTGCTTTTCTGCTGCTGGGGCTTCTGCTGATGCTGCTTTTGGAGGTGGTGCTTCTGCTGATGCTACTTCTGGTGGTGGTGCTTCTGCTGGGGCTTACTCTGCTGATGCTGCTTCTGGTGGTGGTGCTTCTGCTGATGCTGCTTCTGGTGGTGGTGCTTCTGCTGCTTCTGGAGGTGGTGCTTCTGCTGGTGCTTACTCTGCTGATGCTGCTTCTGGTGG
>BLBF01000139.1:221966-249812 GCA_015471245.1 Laticauda colubrina
CTTTCTTTCTTTCTTTCTTTCTTTCTTTCTTTCTTTCTTTCTTTCTTCTAAGCAATTTCAACCATACCTGGTACACAGTTTATTTACTCTCTGGAAACAAATACTGTGGGGATATCACCCCTCAGAGTGTGTGTTCTTAAGATATAGCCTATTGTGCCTTCAAATGACTTCTACTGTACTGCCTTAAAATGGCTTCTACTGTACTGTGTTGTCCAGTTGCTATGGTAACAGCTTCACTACTCCACAAGGGGAAAATCATGTTTGTTCCGGATCACTGAAATCAGGGCTTTTCCTGTGTAATACAGGATTAGGATAAATAAATACCTGGGCAACACCAGATTATCGGCTAGTCTTTGATATTAAAAAATCAGCACTTTCTGGTACACTGTAAGCTACACCATGGGTCTTCTATTATTTTTTTTGAGTTGGTCCCTGCAGAAAGAAGTTACATATAAGACACATTAAGAGAGGGACATCTTCTCATGGGAGTTGGAACCAAAAAAGTAAGACAAAGTCTTTTGATTTCAGATGCAGCTCATTGTAACTCCTCCCCAGAAGACCAGTATCCTAACAAGTACAACAGTCAGTACATTGCCAAGTGGATCCACTTCTTTGCCTATCAAGAGACCCTGGGACACACTTTCATTTCTCTTGCTCTTTTTCTTTCTGTAATCACGACTGCAGTTCTGGTGATCTTCCTCAAACATCATGATACACCAATTGTCCAGGCCAACAACAGAGATCTCACCTACATTCTCCTGGTCTCCCTCCTGCTCTGCTTCCTCTCCTCCTTCCTGTTCATTGGTCAGCCAGGGACAATCACCTGTCTTTTTTGACAAACTGCCTTTGCCATTCTCTTTTCCCTTGTGGTTTCCTCCATCTTGGCAAAAACTGTCATGGTGGTTCTGGCCTTCATGGCCACAAAGCCAGGGAACAGGACAAGGAAACTCTTAGGAAAACGACTGACCAACTCCATTGTCTTTACCTGTCCCCTGGTCCAAGCAATTCTCTGTGCCACTTGGCTGTTAACCTCTCCCCCATTTCCTAACCTGGACTTCCACTCCTTGTTTGGAGAAACCATCTCGGAATGTAATGAAGGCTCAGTTTCAATGTTTTATTCTGTCCTCGCTTATCTTGCTTTTTTGGCCCTCATCAGTTTTATAGTTGCATTTCTAGCTAGGAAATTGCCTGACAGCTTAAATGAAGCCAAGTTCATTACTTTTAGCATGCTGGTCTTTTGCAGTGTTTGGATCAGTTTCCTTCCTTCCTACCTGAGCACCAGAGGGAAGTCCATGGTGGCTGTGGAGATCTTCTCCATTTTGGTCTCTGGAGCTGCTCTCTTGGCTTGTATCTTTTTTCCTAAATGCTACATTATTCTACTTAGGCCCAATCTGAATTGTAGAGAGAATATAATGAGTCACAAGAATCTCTGATATATGCAGGAATTGGAAACTTTTATTTTGACTTTAAGGCATTTCTGTATTTGATCTAATTTCTGACAATGCGGAATATTGTTAATGAAATGGTATGTCTGATTAAAAGGATCACTTAATCACAAACATTTAAGCTAAATTTGTGAAATTTTATTTTGATTTTTGGACATTTTTGCATTTCATCTTATTAGAAATCAGTGATGTAATCAAGTGCTCTGCTTTATTGATGGATTTCAAAGACCAGTCATTGTGCAGGGTACTAAGGTGTCTGACTACATGGGCAGCATTTATTACATTTATAGGGTTTTTTACAAGAAGACAAAGGCAACATAGATACAGCATCAGGATTGGAGAATAGATCCCACATGGGTGAAACCTCTCAACCACATTGGTACAACTTCCCAAACAATCCTTCAGTCTTGTGGTGATGTTAGTAAATGAGATCACCTATAAGTCCAGAAAGTCTGGGACTTTCCATCTTCACCAAGATAAAAGGAATGAGATCATGCCAAGAACAAAGAGTCCTATATAGATTCTAAATGCTGTAGTTTGCTGCTAATGCCTCACATCATCTGCAGGAACTCAATATACAAATTGCTACTACACTTTAGCTATTATTCAAGAGCAATCATCCACCCTATAATTTTTCATCAATTCCCATTCTCCCCAGTGAGGGCCCATGATTAAATGGGAAAAAAGGATTGATATTAAAGATGTGGTTATTAACTTCCAGAAGTACAATCTTTTACTTTATCTTAATCAAGATATTTTAAAATATGTCACATGAGTTGAAGAAGAGACTGGACTGTCAAAAATGGTGTAGGGTCTCTTGCTTGGGTGGTGGGTTGGACTAGATGACCTACAAGGTCCCTTCCCTTAATCTGAATCAGGATGGATCTCCTTAGGTCATCATCAACATCACCTTGACTCTCACATCCATCTGCTCCATGGGTTGTAACAGAAATAAATATGTTTTTCCTGTCTGGTGCGTAAACAAAATCTAATGATAAATGGGTAGGACAATTGCTGTTCCTTGCAATTATCAAACAAACAGTAATTCTCAATGTATTTCCTATGGATTTCCCCCCACAAAAATCTTCCATGATAATAGCTATTTTAAATAATATGAGCTCTCAAGATAGGGGTAGAACATGCCACTTTAGCATGTCTTGCAAAGAGCTATGGTAACGCCTGGATTTTGTGCCACTCAGATGGTTTTAGTTCACTCTTTGGTCAAAGACAGAGATAAGAGGAAACATGGTTAATGTAAATTTGCCCCAAGACTATCAAAGTTTCAGGCCAGTCTCTATTTTGCCAAAGCTCTGATGATATTTCCAGTTCTACTTGCAATTCAGCTTCTGCACCAGCTTTGATTTCTGATCTTGAAAGAAAGGTGACAAGACTGATTTGGCTGACTCTCCTGCTGCTACTCTTCTGGTTTCTGCCTCCAATTACTGCTAAGAGGAAGCAAACTGTCTGTGTGCTGACAAAAGGTATTAGAACTCACTATGATTATTACAGGCCAGGTGATCTCATTATTGGTGAGAATTTGTTCCTGACAAGCATTCATTACTTCAGTAACCCAGACTTTAAAAGAGACCCATTCAAGATCCCTTATTCATTAATGTAAGTTTCACCTGAAGCAGAAATACAGAGATGTTTGTTTGTTTTGTTTTAAATGTAGGGACTCTTCAGAAATACCTGTTCTAATAACCTTTGCAAGATTCTAGAGTAACTCAAATATTTGAAAGAGCCAATCTCTTATAATAGTGTTACTTTGATAATGAGTAGGACAGTATGTAAACATGGTCAATAAATTTTTTAAAAGGATACAATTCTTGATCTTTTCAGAAGTCCTCATCAGGAAAATGATAAATGTAAACAGTGAAGAGGGCTGAAAGAAACTGTCCTGGTTTAGGGAAGAAGATGACTTACAATATTAATTTGAACAGAAATCATGGTGGAAAACTCAAATAAAAGCTCAGTCTTTTTCCAATATGAAATATTGGGGGAAAAAAACCCAAGATCTGGAATCAGCAGTGCAAATTAATAAGTAGATTTATCTTTAGGAAATCAATGATGTGACCTCCAACTGGAGTCCTCTGCTCAGGTCAGGTTATCAGACCTGAAGTAGCTGCTCAAGGAGTTTTTCATGTATGGATTTGGATTTTTGAGAAGCAACTGGGCAGCATTAGAGCCACTGAAGCAAAGTGATGAAGGGAGGCAATAGAGGGGTTTAGGATGGTCTGTGATATAGATAGAAAATTTTTTATCTGAAGAAAAAATTAAAGCTATTGAAGAGAAATCAGAGCAAACAGAGAAAAAAATCCCACTTGTGATTGTATGACTGTAATTTTGTTGTTTGTATCCTTATGATTTATGTCCACTGTTTCCTAATATGATTTGATTGCTTATTTGTACCCTATGACTATCATTAAGTGTTGTACATTATGATTCTTAACAAATATATCTTTTCTTTTTATGTACACTGACAGGATATGCACCGAGACAAATTGACACTTGGCCAATAAAGAATTCATTCATTCATTCAAAAAACAAAAAACAAAAACAAAAAAACCAGAGGAAATTAATCAGGGACTAATGCAGGCCAATAGGAAACAGTAATTCAGTTCCTAATGGAAAAGACTGAACATTTTCTGAGATTCCAGAATATTGGAGAAGAAAAAGAGGAAGATCTAGCTGATTGATGACAGAATTATTGGCACAGGCCTTACAGATAACCAAACAGGAGATGAGGGTGAAGTCTGATGAAGTCTTTAGATTACAGCCACTGAAGCAAAGAGATGAGCGAAGAACAATAGAGGGATATAGAATGATCCACAATATAGATAGAAAAGCTTTTCTCCTTCCTTGCAAAATCATCCAAGCTTCATCAAGTGCTTCCACTTTTCTTTTTAAAAAGTTAACCCAATGAAATACAGGACTTATTGCTCTAAAGAACACCAAATAAGGCAAGGCAAACTCCACCAGCATGCAAAGGTTATTCTGTAATGCTCCCCATTTTTTCTCACTATAGAGTCATAGTCAAGAACTACCAGCAGTTCCTGACCTTGAAGTTTGCAGTCTCAGAAATGAACAAGAATCTGGTTCTCCTCCCCAATATCATCCTTGGCTTCCACATCTATGACAACCATAACACTGAGAGGAACATTTATTTAATCAGCCTTTCCCTGCTCTCCTCTCAAATCCAAATGGTTCCAGGTTATAAATGTGACAAGCAAGACACTCTACTTTCTGTCATTGGAGATCACAATGCCAAATCCTCAATGCAGATGGCCTCCATCTTCAGCATCTTCAAAGTCCCATAGGTAAAGGGGCTCCACTTGAGAGAAAGAACAGAAACACACAAGTGTTTGGGAAGGAGCACATTAGGGATATATGAGTTAAGGAGTCCATGGTACACTTGAACTCATTTTGATATTTTATGTATCAAGATACATTTTTGTATAACCCCCAAAACGATATATTTGAGATAATTCTGAAATGTTGACCTTGCCAAGAGGAGTTCCTTCTTGACTTTCATAAAAGTGTAGCCACCCTTTCACTGCAATTTAATCTGTATATCACTATGACAGTTCTTTCCTTTGGCTTCTGTCCTGTCAGAACCAGGTAGAATATATAACTGGTGGCTCATTACATTAGTGACAAAATTTATAACTGTCATTAATAGGAAAAATATCAACAATCAAGATGAATATATTACCCAGAATTTTATATTTGTTCCAAGAAATTCCAATTAGGCTTAGAAAAGATTATTTTGAAGATTTAAATAAAATTGTGTTGAAATATATATATGGCAAGATAAGAAAGTGAGAATAAAATTAAAACTTTTGCAAGATGCTAGAATAAGAGGATGATTTGGTCTGCCTAATTGGGAGTTGTACTTCCAAGCTACAAATTTGATGTGGGTTAAGGAATGGTTAACATTAAGAAATTATAGATTGTTGACACTAGGAGGGCATGATCTGTTGTTGGGGTGACATGCTTTTTTATGGTATAAAGGAACTAAAACACAGGGGTATTTTAGAAGACATTATATATGGGAGTCTTTGTGATTGAATTGGGAGAAGACTAAAAGGCAATGTTATTTGAAAATTACAGTCTGGCTATTGACTATTGAAGCTTTTTCCTATCCTATAATATACAAAAAGGAACAAACAGTTAGATATGGTGAAATATTGAATGAAAAGGGTGAACTTAAATTTATGCAAAAAATAGAAGAACAAGGTATAAAGATGAATTGGTTTTCACATGTGCAAATACATTCTAGGTATGACAGAGAGGCTAAAACAGAAGGTTTTTATGATAAATTGACTGATTTGGATAAGATTTTGACAGGTACTGATGAAAAGGTGATTTAAAAATTGTATGGATATCTATTAGAAATTAAACTAGAAGAAGAACAAGTTGAAGAAACTATGATTGTTTGGGAGAAGAATTTTGGATATAGGACTGATCTAGAGAAATGGCAAAAATTGTGGTCTCAAAATTATAAAATGACATTGTCAACAGCATATAAAGAAAATTTGTATAAGATGTTTTACAGGTGACATTTTCCCCCAACAACAATAGCAAAAATGTTTAAGAATAAATCTGAAAAATGTTGAAAATGTCATCAAGTATCTGGCTCATATTACCATATGTGGTGGATAGATATGAGATAATAATATGCTGTCACGAAACAAATTAAATAAAATATGGATTATCTTGTAAAACATGAATGAATCAAATGATTGATTAATGATGATATTAATGTATTTAGGAATATTTGATTGACAATATGAGAATATATGTAATGTAATTGTAATTGAAGACTATGAAGTGGAAGCATAAAACAATTTGGAAACCAACCGACACACTGTTTGTATATACTTGGAAGATGGCTTGATTTTTTTTTATTTTTCTAGTTTGTCTATGTTTGTCTTAAAAAACAATAAAACTTTACAAAAAAAAATGTGGAATAGACAACATCACCGCCAAATGGATTTGTAGCTGGCTGACAAACAGTTCTCAATAAGTGGTCCTTAATGGTACTACATCCAAATGGAGAGAAGTAAGTGGTGGGTTACCACAAGGCTCCATTTTAGGCCCAGTACTCTTCAGTATCTTTATAAATGACTCAGATGAGGGAATCAAAGGGGAAATTATCAAATTTGTAGATGATACTAAACTGGCAGGAATAGCCAACACCCAGAAGACAACCTCAGGGTCCAAAAAGCCCTTGACAAACTTGAACAATGGGCCTTATCCCATAAAATGAATTTTAATGTGGAGAAAAGCAAAGGTTTACACTTAGGCAGGAAAAACCAAAGGTATAAATACAGATTAGGTGATACCTGACTCAAAAACATTAACTGTGGGAAGAACCATGGAGTCTTAGTGGATGATCATTTCCTCTAGATTGGTGACTGCCAGGCATTGGGGAAGAAAGGCAAAAGCAAAAGCAGTAGTCTCCATCCCATATTTGAGCAGACCATGTTATCCTGATAGACCAATCTCACTGGAAAAAACACTTAATCTCCCCCCTGGAACAGCTGACAAAGTGAGGAGAACCCATGGCCTAGAAGTTAACACATCTGCCTAATATGCAAGTGGCCCTGGTTCGAATCCTAGAAGTATATGGCTAGCTGATGCTAAACAGCTTGAAACATCTATACTAGTCTCGCCTTATTTCTTTGTCAATAAATTTAAATTTAATGCTATTTCAGATAATTATTTTCAGGAATTTTTTCTTCATCCTCATTTGAGACATGATCCTGATGTGTGATACAAATTATGGCCCAAGGAAAATTCCATATTCTTTGCAGAGGTTCAGTTTCATGTAGGTCAAATCCTTAACTTCATTCTAACTATCTACTCTATGGATTAACAAGAGACATCAACATGTTTTTGCTATTCTGGTATGTAAATCAAAAATCTGTTGCCGATTGCTTTTCCTTGCAATTATCAGAAGAACAGAAATTAATGTATCCCCTGTGGATGTCTTTCCACAAGAATCTTCCAAGATAAAATCTGCTTTTAAAAAAATATGCATGATATTTGCAATTCCATGTCACCTTCCCTGGTCTTGCAAAATGGAAAGTCCTGGACTTGATGAGACTCAGTTGGCCTTCATTTTCTCTTTCCTGAAAGCTGAAATATAGGTAAGATGAAGAATTGATCTGAATTTGCCCCTTAGGCCATCTAGGTGGCAGGGCCTGTCTCTATTTTCAAGTGCTAGATGCAATTTAGATTTAACATAAACTTTGATTTCTGATCTAGGAGGGAAGGTGAGAAGAATGACTGGGCTGCCTCTTCTGTTGCTTCTGCTTTTCTGGCTCCTGCCTCCAAGTTCTGCTAAGAGGATGGAAGCTGGATGTGTGTTGACAAACCCTTACCAATTCAGGAAGACTGTTACAAGCCTGGTGACTTCATTATTAGTGGGAATTTGTTCATGAATACCATTATTTCCTCCAGCATCTCAGACTTTACAAAGGACCCACACCAGATTCCAGTTTATATTTTGTATGTTTCATCTGGAGAGGAAAGATTCCCACAACACTTTTAAAGTATTTTCTAAGACTGTATTATTATGATTATTCTCGTCCTTCCTATTACTTATCTCCTTTTCTCCTTACGACTATAACTTTGTTGCTTGTATCTTTACGATTCATACTATTTTACTTAGTTTCCTCATATGATTTTTGTTGATTGCTTATTTAGTATCCCATGACTATTACTAAGTGTTGTATCTTATGATTCATGTTGAAAGTATTTATGACGACTATGACTGTCATTTATCACTTATATCTTTGATGTACACTGAGAGCTTATGCGGTGAAGACAAATTCTTTGTTTGTCCAATCGTACTTGGCCAATAAAGAATTTCATTCCATTCCATTCCATTCTATTTTATTTGGTAAATGAGGGACTCTTTTTCAGAAATGTTTGTTCAAGTTATGCTTTCAGTGTCCTAGTGTCATTCAAATCTTTGTACTATTCTCAGTCAAGAACAAAACTCATAATAATAGAGTAGAATTTGCAATCTTTCCAAAACTCAACATCATGATGATAAACAACTTTAAAAATCAGGGAGGGACAACATAGCAATAGCACTTAGACGTACATACCGCTTCACAGTGCTTTACAGTCCATCTCTAAGTGGTTTACAGAGTCAGCCTCTTGCAACCCAACAATCTGCATCCTCATTCTACCCACCTAGGAAGGTTGGAAGGCTGAGTCAACCTGGAGCCTGGTGAGATTTGAACTGCCAAATTGCAGGCCGACAGCAGGCAGCAGAAGTAGTAACTTTCAATACTGCACTCTAACCCCTGTGCCACTGAGGCTCTTTACATATTAGAATATATTTAAATATGTGCCTAGTGAAGAAGTTGACTTATAACATTAATTTGGACAGAAAGTTATGATGGAAAACTCAAAGAAAATTTATAGGACATTTCTCTGCAAATTTAATATTTTTATAGTATGCGGTACTGTAAAAGAAGTCGTTAGTTTGAGAATCAGGAGTGCTCATGATCTTTAGTAAAATGATGCTAAGATTCCTGCCTCCCCCCCCCCCAAAAAAACCCTTTTGTAATGGTTTCCAGATATGAAGAAGCTTCTCCAAGAGAGAAACATAGAGTTGAAAGGAACCTTGGAGGTCTTTTTACTGTATGTAAAGTGGATGACTCCAAATCTACCATTCTGATTGGTTAAGGAAAAGAACAGTGGATTGGTTCACTAGGAACCAATCCAAAGAACTACCAAAAAGGCGGCAAATCCAAATAGCTGCCATTGGCTGCAAGCAGGCAAGCCAGCCTGTATAAAAGGGCTGGCCCCGGCTTCAGCCGGCGTTCCGTTACTGACTGTTATAATAAAAGTATTTGTTGTTGGAACCCGGTCTACCTCGTGTGTTTTCCGAACAAAACACTGGCGACGAGGATGGGATCGTCCTGAACAGAACAAAACCTGCACGTGGTGATAGAAGCCCAGACTGCAACTAAGATGTCTGGAAACAACGCACCGCCCGCACCCTTCAATCCCAACGAAGAGGATTGGGATTCCTATGCTGATCGCTTCCAAATGTACTTGGAGAGCAATGAAATGGAAGGCATTTCCGAACAATGAAAGAGAGCCGTGTTCCTGACGCACTGCGGAACAACCGTCTTTAAAATGGCAAAAGCCCTCGCCAAGCCTCGGGACGTTAAACAATTAACGTGGACAGAATTACAGAGGCTCCTCAAGGCACACTACGCCCCGATGGTGTCTAATTTAATAAAGCAACATGAATTCTACCGAAGAGACCAGAGAGAGGGAGAAACCATTGCCGACTTCGTCGCTGCACTCAGACAAATAGGGGGTGAGTGTGAATTCTCAAACATAGACGAGGCTATGAGAGATCGCGTGGTGTTGGGCCTGAGAGACTCAACCGCACAGAGTAAAATGCTCAACAAGCCCAACATCACCGTTACCGAAGCCATTGCTGAAGCCACAGCCGCTGAAGCTACAAAAAAATCTGCAGTGGCCCTTAAGAAGATGAACATGCACAGCGATGAAACATCAGCCAAAGAGAAAAAGCATCCTGCCACCATGACCCATTATGAAGAGTCGGGCGAAACAAACGAATCGAGCGAGGAGGACGACGAGGTCCACCGTTTGCTCACAAACAAGAAAGAGCGCGAAAGGAGAAAGTGGCGGGAATGCGCTGGCTGCGGAGGAAACCATCCACGAGCCGAATGCAGATTCCTCGATGCCATCTGCCGACATTGCAGAAAAAGAGGGCACATCGAGAAGGTCTGCAGAAATAAAAAATCTTACAGCCCGACGAGACGCAGAAATTCCCCAACATGAGCCGAGCCAAATCGAGCCGAAAGAAAATGGCAACAAGAAAAGCGAGCCAATACACACCAAACTGTCATTATCCAGAGCTCCCAGATGGAAAGTGGAAGAAAAATTAAAATCGTCGTAGAAATCGAGGGAAAACACTGCAAGATGGAAGTGGACTCAGGGTCCTTCCTCTCCATGGTATCGTGGGACACAATTAAACAATTGGTCCCAGGTATCAAGACCAAAGACTTGATGAAGCAGCACCTAACCCTCAAAGACTATCAGGGAAACCAAATCCCTGTGATGGGCAAAGGACATTTTCAAGTTGCCTACAAAAATCACATCAAAGTGCTTCCGCTGACCATAGTCAACCAAGACAGACCAAGCCTCCTGGGCATCGAGTGGTTCGCGCCATTGGGCATCGGGATGACCGGGGTCGATCGAGTGACTACAACCGGCTGGGAAGACGACCTCGTCAGAGAATTCCACGACGTGTTTGACGGATCACTGGGCAAGTATCGGGGAAACCCTATTTCTTTCAATTTAAACCCCCAAATAGCCCCACGAAGAATAAAAGCCAGGCGAGTTCCTTTTGCACTAAAGGCAAAAATAGAGGAACAGCTGGACAAATTAGTAGCCCAAGGGGTTTTAGAACCTGTGGACTATGCCAAGTGGGAAACGCCTATCGTCACACCCATTAAACCAGACGGGTCCATCAGAATCTGTGGTGACTATAAGGCTACCCTGAACCACGCATTACAACCAAGCGCATACCCGGTGCCAGTAGTCCAGCATTTGCTTCATTCCCTGGGAAATGGCAAAGTTTTCGCCAAACTCGACTTGGCACAAGCCTATCAACAACTCCCAGTAGACCCAGAAACAGCAGAAGCGCAGACTATTGTCACCCATAAAGGCGCGTTCAAATGCTACCGACTCCAATTTGGAGTAAGCGTAGCCCCTGGCGTCTTCCAGAGTCTAATGGAATGCCTTCTAAATGGCATACAAGGAGTCGTTCCCTATTTCGACGATGTCCTAATCGCGGCCAGAGATGAAACACAATTAAGGAACAGACTAAAAAAGGTTCTGACTAAGTTTAGAGAATCTGGCCTCAAGGTTAAAAGAGAGAAGTGCTGTCTAGTTAAAAACAACGTCGAATTTCTGGGCTACTCAATAGACGGAGAGGGCATCCACCCCACTGATAAAAAAGTCAAGGCGATAAATGACGCTCCTGAACCTAAAAATAAAACGGAACTCCAAGCGTTCTTAGGATTAATTAATTTCTATAATGTATTCCTGCCAAACAAAGCCAGTATAGCAGAACCGCTACACCGCCTGCTAGACAAAAAGGCTACTTGGACTTGGGGTTACAAAGAAAAAAAAGCCTTCCAAAATATTAAAAGACTGCTAACATCAACAAACGTTCTCATCCAATTTAGCGACACTCTGCCATTAACAGTGACCTGCGATGCTTCACCATATGGAGTAGGTGCCGTCCTGAGCCACCAACTACCGGATGGCAGAGAAGCACCCGTCGCATATTATTCTAGGACTCTATCAAAAACCGAGCGGAATTATAGCCAATTGGACAGGGAAGCTCTAGCAATTGTCGCTGGAGTAAAACGTTTCCACGAATATGTATATGGGAGGACTTTTCGAATTATAACGGATCACAAACCGTTAATGGGGATTTTGGCGGGAAACAAGCCAACACCTAACATACTTTCACCCAGAATGACGAGATGGTCAGAGTTCCTGGCGGCCTATTCCTACACTCTGACACACCGACCAGGGAAACAAATTTCCCATGCGGACGCTTTGAGCAGAGCGCCTTTGCCAACAACCGACGCAGACCCGGCACCAACGATGACAACGCTACAAATCGAGACATGCCCCGATCTACCCATATCAGCGTATGATGTCGCAAGAGCCACCGCGAAAGACTCATTGACTGCCCGCGTTCTTAGCTGGGTAGGTAAAGGCTGGCCGGAGAATCTAAAAACTGAAAATTCCAAACCTTTCCGGTCCAGACAGACTGAACTTTCCATCCAAAAGGGGTGTTTGTTGTGGGGTGATCGGGTAGTAATCCCTGCTAAACTGCAGCCCAGGGTTCTTAGGCTTTTACATGAAGGGCACCCCGGAATGGTTAAGATGAAAAGCCTCGCCAGAAGTTACGTGTGGTGGCCGGGTATTGATAAGGACATAGAGTATTGGGTAAGCTCATGCCACAAATGCCAGACAATTAGACCATCCCCACCAAAAGCACCCGTTAAGGACTGGGAAACCCCTCGAGGACCGTGGTCAAGAATACACATTGACTTCGCGGGGCCTACCAAGGGGCATACTTTTCTGATTGTCGTTGATGCCTATTCCAATTGGCTTGAAGTAAAAATCATGCCATCAACGACAACAGAAGCCGTAATAAAGCAACTAGACAGCCTGTTTGCCACCCATGGCATACCAGACATTCTCGTTTCAGATAATGGGCCACAGCTAACCAGCATACCTTTTGAGCAATACCTAGCCTCCCTAGGTATAAGACATGCACTAACCGCGCCGGCTCACCCGGCTGCGAACGGCAGGGCTGAGAGAATGGTCCGGTTCACAAAAGAAGGGTTAGAACGAATGGACGCTGGAGATATCCAACAAAAAGTAAACCGGTTGCTCACACTCCAGCACATAACACCCAGTACTATTACAAATAAATCACCAGCAGAACTACTCATGGGGCGAAAATTAAGATCTCACCTGGATAGGTTACACCCAAATTTCACCCCAGAAACCCCCCCTGACTCCTCGACACGGTTCAGACAATTCGAGATAGACGATTTAGTTTACGCAAAAAATTTCTCCGGGGACCCGGTATGGCTACCCGGGCAAATTATCCAGATTACAGGCCCCAAATCCTAACGAGTAAAATTAGACGATGGGAGGGAATGGAAGCGGCATATAGACCAACTTCGATCTCGAATTATGGAAAGAACCGCGGACTTAAAAACATTCACAAAAGAACACGGCGAAATGCAAACCGAGGTGGGGGGGAAAGGCGAGAAACGAATAAAGAACTTTTTAAAAATAAAACTAACATTCAATATGACCAAAAAGAGCCAACAAAAGACTCACCGTTTGAAGAGACCCACGAAAAGAGACCTTCGGAAGGGGCCAGCCAAGCCAGCTCGACCTGCCCCGAGGCAACGGGAGGGAGCGGCAGAACCGCCGGCCTAAGAAACTCAGGCGGCGGTAAAATGGCCGACTCACCCTTCCAGACGGTTCCAGAGAGGAAGACGGACGACACAGCAGCCCCATCCGAACCGGTCGAAGTCTTCACTGAAAATGAACCGCGCAGGTCAGGTCGAGCCCGAAAAAGCCCCACCTACCTGCGAGACTACGTCACCACGTAGGACTGAACTAAGGAGGGAGGGGTGTACTGTATGTAAAGTGGATGACTCCAAATCTACCATTCTGATTGGTTAAGGAAAAGAACAGTGGATTGGTTCACTAGGAACCAATCCAAAGAACGACCAAAAAGGCGGCAAATCCAAATAGCTGCCATTGGCTGCAAGCAGGCAAGCCAGCCTGTATAAAAGGGCTGGCCCCGGCTTCAGCCGGCATTCCGTTACTGACTGTTATAATAAAAGTATTTGTTGTTGGAACCCGGTCTACCTCGTGTGTTTTCCGAACAAAACAGTCTTCTACTCTAATCCCTTGTTTGAGCAGGAAATCCTATACCATTTCAGACAAATGGTTGTCCAGTCTCCTTTTGAAAGCCTTCAGTGGTGGAGCTCCCACAACTTCTGAGGGCAAGTTGTTCCACTGGCTGATCATTCTCACCGTTAGGAAATTTCTCTGTAAATTTATCTGCAACCACATCGGTTAGAGTGGAAAGGAAGCCATTGAGAAAGATTACAATCCCTGGAGTAAAGTGAAAACAAAAGGGACACAAATGGAGTATAAAACAGACTTGACATGGAGAGAGCATTTTTTCTCCTTTCTCTCAGAGGCATCCAAGTTTAATGAAGGGACTTCTTAAAAAAAAAACAAAGCCAATGAAAGTTTCCTGTAATGTTTTTTAATCTGTTTCTCCCTATAGATTCCTATCCAAGAACTACCAACAGTACTTGGCCTTCATGTTTGCAGTCACAGAGCTCAATAAAGATTTGGTTTTCCTCCCCAACATCACACTTGGCTTTCATATTTATAACAATGGCCAGGAGGACTTGTCAGTATCCTTAAAAAGCTTCTCCCTGCTTTCCACACGAGGCCGAATGATTTCAGGTTATAAATATGACAGGCAGGATACTCTGTTTTCTGCCATTGGAGGTCTCAACTCCAAATCCTCAAGGCAGATGGCCAACATCTTCAGCCTGTTCAAGGTCCCACAGGTAAGTGGGCTCCACTTGATACATTATGGAGTAGAAATACTAGAGAGGCAAAAATAGAAGCCAAAAATGAAACCAAGGTCTTTTGGGTGGATTACCTCAGACATTCTGCATTCATTTTTTTTGAACCAAAATTTAAAAAAAATAAAAGTAAAGAAGCAGAAGTAATGAAAATATTTTAATTGTTTTTAATGATTGATAATTTATAAAATATAATTGAAAAGAAAGGTGAAGATTTATAATGAAATCAATATCAGTTGCTAGGATGAATTTGAATGGAATAATCATTTTATTCATTATTTTATAAATATTTTCTTTTTTAAGAAATATGTGTGTATTTTTAAGGGAAAGTTCCAAGCAGAATTTGATTGAAAACAGATATATGATATTAAATATCATAAAATTGAATATTATAATTGTATAATGTATAAATTAAATGTTTAATGAAATTTGAAAGGACAATAATTTAAGATTTAAAAGTGACACACTATTTGGTAATTACAGGGGAAACCTTGCTTTTCAAAGCCTGAAAGGGGAGGGAATTTGTTAAGCCTGGGTTCCCCAACCAGGGTTAGGTAGGCAAGCTAAACAGAATGTGCAGCGTTAGTCAGATAGGCACACAGATAAATGAGTGAGCTAAGCTTGTATGTTTATTAACATACAGTAAAAATAACAGATACGCTTGTGCTATCAAGAATATATTTTATTCCAGTATAAGTTTATAGCATAGTCAAAAACAGTCCAATATTCAATTACCATGTAGTCAGTCCATTCAGGGATATTCAGTTAGCAAAGTCCATGTAGAATATCCTATTGTCAGTTCACATAAATCAGTCCGTTGTTGTCTCTCCCGTTCGAGCAATGCAGTCTTGCTTCCAAGCAGTAATCAGGGATCATCAAAGCCAGAGAGAGAGTGAGCAAGCTGTAGCCTTGCTACTTTTATATGGTTTTCATAACCACACCCACAATTGCTATTTTACATTTAAAGCTGCATACACTAACTATGATTTATAGTTAGTATTTCACCTAAAACAGTTAGGGTGAACAATGTTATCCCTAACAGAATTTTTTTTTTCCTTTCCTTTTTGGAATGATGATAGAAAAAGAATATATATAAACAGGACAGAGAAAAAGTGTTAGTGTAATGATTAGAAAAATATAGAAATTTAGAAAAAATATGTAATTGAATTAGAAAGGAATGAGATAATTATGAAATAAGGTTGAGGAAACTAAGCGAAATGAAAAATTAGTGAGATATTGATAAAATGGTGACAAGATATGAAACTGAATATATAAGATGAATATGTAATTGAGATTATGTCTGTATGGAGATGTGATAACCTAGAACCATGCACGTCTCAAAAAAGATTTTTTTTTCATTGTGTTTTGTGAAAACCCAAATAAAATTTTTACAACCCCCCCCCCCCAAAAAAAAGAGATAGATAATGAGATAATTGTGGAATCCTGTGCTTGCCAAGAAGAATTAATTCATAACTTTCATAGCCAGTTTATTCTCTGTATCAGAATATTTTGTTCTCTTGAGTTCTGACCAGTTACAACTAGGCAAAATATATAGCTGGTAGCTTTTTCTAAGAAGTCAACAAGAAACCATTCATAGTGACTTGCCATTCATAGTGACTCGGCCTGACTACTACAGTCAGGCAAGAGCCACACAGTTTGGACTTCTAAAATCACTTTACTTTGTCTTTGAAAAAAGAATCTCTTTTTCTCCAGCTCAGTGTTGGCTTTGAGTTCTCTCAGGAAGAGAGAAGAGTTTATCCTTCCATCTTCCAAATTAATTCCAAGGAATCTCCTCAGTATGTGGGTTTGGTCCAGCTGCTCCTGTATTTCCAGTGGAACTGGGTTGGGCTTCTGGCCCCTGAAGATGTCATTGGAAAGCATTTCATCTCAACATTGATGCCATTGCTCAAGGAGAAGATATGCCTAACCTTCACTGAAAGGTTGAGTGTGATCCTGATAGTGCAATGAGGAAATTAAATCACATTTTCACATTTTTGTTTCAAATTGAAGTGATTATTTTGTATGTAGACTCCAATGGTATCGTGTATATACAGGAGTCTGTGTACACTCTTGGAAAATTAAAAAAAAACATCATTTTGGAAAGTTTGGATCTTAACTTCCCATTGGAAACTTAATGTGATGGTATCTCAACTCATAATACATTTTATAAAGCCCTTCCATGGGGCTTTGCAGTTTCGGGACCACACAGGTGATGTCTCAAAGTTCAGCCATTTCTTCCTGTTTTTAGACCCTTTGAACCCACAAGGAGACTTCATTCTCCAACTATGGTGGGAAAAAGTCTTTGACTGCAAGATCCACAAACCGAATGAGATTCCTCCCAAGGGAAAAAAATGATGTACAGGAAAGGAGAATTTACAGGATCTGCAATCTTATGTGTTTGAAACAAGAATGACAGGTGAAAGTTACAACATCTACAATGCTGTTTATGCTCTGACCCATGCATTACATGGAATGTTTGGATCCAGAGCCCAACCAACCATGATGAGGCTTGGGAAGAGGATCTCAGATGTCCACTCATAGCAGGTAATCC
The DNA here is from genome assembly GCA_015471245.1 of Laticauda colubrina. Lineage (NCBI taxonomy): Eukaryota > Metazoa > Chordata > Lepidosauria > Squamata > Elapidae > Laticauda > Laticauda colubrina. The sequence continues at coordinate 239,174 of BLBF01000139.1, forward strand.
CTGTAAACTTTTATCCAGGACACAAATCTTTAGACAGAAAGTCCTTTTTTAAAAAACATATTGATTACATATCTTTATGCTATCCCATCAGTGCCTCTCAGAACAGGTTAAAGCAGCAATAATTAAACTACAGATAGATACAGAATTGGATGGGATCTTGTAGGTCATCTAGTCCAACCCCCCTCCACCCAACCCTATACCATTTCTGACAGATGGCAGTCTAGTTTCTTCTTGAAAGCTTCCAGGGATGAAGCTCACACAACTTCTGAAGGCAATTTCTGTTCCATGGGTTGATTGTTCTCCCTGTCAGAAAATTTCTCCTTATTTCTAAATTGAATCTCTCCTTGATCATTGTCCATTGTCTGGCCTTTAGGTGCTTTGGAAAATAGCTTCACCTCTTCCTCTCTGTAGCAGCCCCTCAAATATTGGAAGACTGCTATCCTGTCTCCCCTGGTCCTTCTCTTCCCTCGACTAGCCAGGCCCAATTCTGGTAACTGTTCATCGTAAGTTTCAGCCTCCAGTCCCCTCATCATCCTGGTTGCGCTTCTCTGCACTTTTAAATAAAATACTGTAAATAAAATATAATCTTTATGCTATCCCAACAGTGCTTCTCAGAACAGGTTAGAATGGCAACAACTAAATAGAATCATGTAAATGAAATATAATGTTTTGTTGAAAAGAAGTAGGGGAGGCAACAAGATCAAGTCCAGACAAGGAATAATGGATGGAAATTGAACAAGGAGACATTCAACCTGGAAATAAGGAGAAATTTTCTGACAGTGAGAGCAATCAACCAATCAATCAGAAGTTGTGGGAGCTTCATCACTGGAAACTTTCAAGAAGAGAATGGACTGTCATCTGTCAGAAATAGTGTAAGGTCTCCTGCTTGGGCAGGGGGTTGGACTAGATAATCTACAAGGTACCTTTCAACTTTGTTAATCTGCTAAAATGAGGACCCTCCCAGAATGACAGAAGCCATGATGTCTCATCTGTATCTCATTAGCCAATTATTCCAATTTCTGAAGGTCTCATTTCTTTCAGTTTCTTGTCTATTTGAGTAAAGTCCAGTTTAATAACAGCGCTGGAGAGGAAGTCTCCTTCTCAGAAGATGGATCTGGAATTACTCGTTTTGACCTTTTCAACTGGATTCTCCTCTCCAATCTATCCTTTGATCCTGTGAAAATTGGCCTAATAAATCCTGGGGCTCCAGCAGGCCAGGATTTCACCATTAACTCTGGTGCAATTGTGTGGGCCACAGAGGTAAGTTGGAAGGAAATTTTGTAAATTCAGGAAAGGAATCACTCCCCCCTGGGAATTCTAAATGTCCTTGTAACCTGGAAAAAAGGTCTATGGAACCAGAATTTGGTGGAATATCTGCTTTTGAAGTTAGAAAATTTGAGGTCTTATTTGCAAAAGATCCAATAATGGGGAAGAACTTTTTCTTGAAACTCACAATGCCATTAGATCAGGCAGTGATTTCCATAGAACATTCCTATTCAGTAGGATCTTTATTCTTCCTTGTGTTATAAAAAAAAATAGTTCAATATCACAAGCCCCCCCCCCCCCCCTCTGCATTGTTGAGGTCCCAATTCCAAGTTCCAGCATCCATTGGTGGGTTGGGAGTGCCAATAGCCTGAATCCTACCATTGTACCTCAGAGAACATTTTAACTTACTGCACCAATGTATGATTTGCCAATTGCACAGGGGCAGATAGGAAAGCGCTCCAGAGAGTTAATGTCATTGCCTAGAAGAGCATTGCTTGCCTTTTCCCCTGCTTGGAAGAGTTTTATAGTGCCCGCTGCCTTAAGAAAGTTCAAAAAATCCTCAAAAATCCATCTCATCCTGGGCACCCTTTTTTGAACATTTACCATCTTGCAGACGGTACAGGACAACATTAAAAATAAGGACAAATAGGCTGAAAAACAGCTTCTATCTCTGGGCAGCAACTCTACTGAATTCCACTGTCTCTAGTGCAATATGAATGCCATGTCGGGTTTTCAATTCAATTGTATGGAATGTGAAGGGTGTGTGTTTGTGTTTTATTTTTATAGTTACAATGTACACTGAAGATGGCATTTAATTTCATTGTACAAGGTGCAATGACAATAAAGTAAAGTAAACTAAACTAAACTTCTGGAGCTGATCCCAATGAACCAATTATTTTGAAGACATTTTGCAAATGGGAATAGTAATCTGAAAAATGAACACATGAAGCATTTCATTGCTTAGAGCATATAAAGAATTACTTTTTTCTCTTTTAGATGGTGCCCTTTGCCAGGTGTGACATGAAGAGGTGCCATGCAGGAGAGAGGAGAAGAGCTCCAGAGGGAGAGCAGATTTGCTGCTACAAATGTGCCTCTTGTCCAGAAGGAACCATTTCTAATCAGACAGGTAGAGCATACTAAAATGTAGATTCTTGGAACATGGAAGCCATTCAGTAAATCAAAATGTTAATTTTGTTGTCATTTTTGGAATGACTCAGTGCTTCAAAGTATTCATAGTTTTCAGCAAAACTTCTTGGTTTATAAATCTAAAGGGCCCTTCCACAGGCGATGTCTCCCACTGCCCACCAATTTAATGCAGGGTAATTCCACAACAAAATTAAAGAGTTTTCGTATTAGTCTTTCTACTCCTACTGTCATACACTGTTTGGAAAACCAACCAGCAATCTTTTCCTAAATGAGTAGGGTGTGTCACCCAAATTTTTATTTTTTTATGCTTCTTCTCTCATCACTACTAATCTCCCAGGATGCTGGTAGAACTGTCATTAAAAGAAGAAATCCATCTTGCCATAGCACTTTTATATAATGCTTTTCAGCACTCTCTAAATGGTATAATGAATCCAGAGCCCAGTGTTTATAATCTGGACCCTCATTTTACTGACCTCAGGAGGATGGAATGCTGAGTGAACCTTGAACCAGTCAGCATTGAACTCCTAGAAGTGGTCAGAGTTAACCTGTAACATTGCATTCTAACCACTGTGCCACCACATATCTGTATCTATGTCTGGTAAACCTCCACTGCAAAAAAAAATAAAAATGTCTAACTGAGCAGAATAATACTAAAAAGCAAAGAAGCTGAGCCAGAGAGCTCTTGGTGCTTTTGGGCCTCTGGGTCTTTCTTTCCTATTTTCCTTCTGTAATCAATTTCCCTGTAAATCATTTTTGATCAGAAAAAGAGATTTTCCTTCTCACATATGGGTGCACAATTGCATGTCCCACTCTGTCTCAATTTGATTTTCCCAACACCCACCAAAAGACAATGTATGCGCACATAACATAGAAGGTTTATTTATTAATAAATACATGGACTTATAGTGGTTCAAATGTTAACGTCCAGTCCACCCAGCCATTCAAGAACAGAGTGATCTATGTTGAAAAAAATCAGACATTGTGATGGTGTAAACTCTTGATGGACATTCAGGTACAATGTGATGGATATTTTGTTGAGGAGCACCACAATCACACTGAGGGGAAGAGACAAGACCCCACTTAAACAATTATTCCTGGAAGACACCATTTTGGATACAGATCCTGCTCAGAGTTGACCAATGCTGGCGAGGAAGGTCAAAACCTGGCACCCTTTCTGTAGGGACATCTCTGTAAGCACCTTCATCTGGGTGCTCAGAAGCCAATTTGGCTTTCTACTGTGTGTTGATATCAAGTTGGTTAGACAGCTGCTGAGCGAGTGCCAGAGAGGGCTTCCTGAATTTAAGCCTGCCAATTGATAAATGAGGAAGATCAGCGTGCACAAGGAAGAAGTGGGTTTCTCAATTTTTTTGTTGTGTTCCTTCCTGCCTTCGTAAAGCTGGTGGTGCAATGTGGCTCAAGATGAGGGGCCAGCAAGTATGAGTAGATTTTATACAACCATTTATGATCCTCCTTGTATCGTTTAGTCTAGCTAATCGATCTTGCTGATGTAGCAGTTATTAAGCAAAACTGGGGCACAGTCTTCAGCTGTGGAGTAGACTATCCCTTGTGCTGATATTTTGAGAGTAGAAGCTGAGGCTCCTCATCTTGATCCTATCAGCAGGATTCCTGGCTGACAGATCTATCAGTCTTTTAATTCAGGGAAAACTATAGTGGGCAACCTTTCTTACATTGGAAACCACAATAGCAATGGAGATTCCCAATGACTGGCCTTTCTTTCTACAGCACATTGATCAGGCTAACTGGCACTGAAGCAGAGATGATATTCAGCAGTTTATGACCAATTCTGGAGAACCAGGAGTGGAAATTTTGAGTAGTTCATAGAACCGGCAAATACCACCTCTGACTGGAGATTTCACAGTATCCTTGCCCTGCCATGCCCACCAAGCCACGCCCACAGAACTGGTAGTAAAAAAAAAAATTGAATCCCACCACTGCGCTGAACAGATCCTTGTCTCTGGGTTATCTGTCTCCAGGGTCATCATTAATAAAGGTGGCTTTGTCCTTTTTATTGCCCCATCATGTACATACTGAATCATTCCATCATTACTTTTGTGGGTTGTCTGCAACAGAAAGGGAACAATTAAGTCATCTCTGAGGAAGAGACAATGCTTATGGCAGATGCTCTTGAGATTCTTAGGAAAAGACTTTTGATTTCAGATGCAGCTGAATGTGACAGGAAAATAACAGGGACACCAAAATTTGAGAGAAATCAGTGAAGTCTGAGAAACTGAGAACAGCACAATTCTGAGCTGGAAGTGGGCAGAGAGCAGGATGAAAACTCAATTCTGAACTGAAAGTGGATGAGAATAAGCCAAGGAGAAATCCTTTCACAACTAATCCCTACCTCACCAAAAATCAATCACTCTGAAGCCATTCAAACCAACAGAAACCACGTGCCTTCAACTTCTACCTCACCAAGATTCCCTGGGCGGAGATTTCCTGCCAGCTGAATTCAGAGTCAGCTATACAAGTAGATCAGATAACAACAGCAAAGCAGTAAATCTTTCTCACAAAGCGGATCACCAGCAAAGCAATAACCCTTTACTTGCTGACTTACTACCTCATATAGCACTGATTGCTTCATTACCTCAAAACGTATAACTTTATGACCTCAAGACAATGATATCAATGATTAGACAATGATGTCTATAAAATAATGTCTCTATAATAATTTCTCTAAAATAATTGATCAATTGATTGATTGTTTGATTGATTAGTGTGATTAGAATGCCTAGTACAAATAATGTGAATACCAATAAGTGTAATTTAATTGATTACTAAAATTAATTATTAGTGAAATTAATTGACCAGTGTGATTAAATTGATTAGGGTGATTGTTAATTAGTGAAATTTCTTGACTAGCATTACTAGTGTAATTAATTGATTGGTGCAACATTGTTATTGATCTTGTTTGGTTGAACAATTTAACCAATGAACCATCTCAACAAACTCACCATGCCAAGAAAAAAAATCCAACACCAAATACAACCCCAAAAGGAAATAATCCTTACCAATGAGCCACAAGACTCCTGCACATGCCATATATGTCAAGAACCTTTACAGGAGAATGAAAATTCCATCAAATGTTCCCTATTTGACAACTACACTCACCACGATGTTTGGGATTACCCAAGCAAATGGCTTAATTCCTAGGATCATTCAACCATGGGTTTCCATAGTTCTGTCAAGCATGCAAACCCAAACTGGACAAATATATTGCCCTGTACAAAGAGTTGATACCTTGGAAACATGAATAGCATCCCTAGACACCATAGTGGAATCCATGGATACTATAAAAACAAGATTAACTAAACTTGAAAACAAAGACACAACACAAAAACAGAACATCCAATAGTTGCAAATCACATCTTTAAGCCCATGTCACACTGAACCAACGGATGCAAAGAGGATGTAAAATGGACAAAAAACCTTGCCATCCGTTCAAAAACGCGATGTACTCATTGCCTCCGTTTTGCTTCCTCTCTATCTGTCCAGCATCCGTTTATTGATGTTTCATCTGCTCAGAAACTTTTGGGCTGCTTAAAACTTTTGCGTAGAAAATGTATCCAGTTCGTCCGTTCTGCATCCGCTATGCATCCGTTCTGCATCTGTTACGCAACCGCTATATCCGATAGGCGTCTGCTGAGCATCCGCGCAACTCGCATCTGCCTGGACGCAGGGAGGAAGCGTAACAGATGCGGAACAGATGCAGAACGGATGCAGCACGGAAACAAAGCATTTAAAGCGGAAAAAACGTTCGCAGAGGGGACCTATCTCGGATATTAAGGATGTCTAGAGGATGCCTAGAGGATGCAAAGGGACACATATACTGCCCATAAAAAGGGGGAGCAACTCGTCTGCATCTCACTTTCAGACGAGCAGCCCACCTGTGCAGACCTCTGCAGCCTTCATCTGACTCTTCCTCTTCCACAGCATCCAATCATGTCCATCGTGGATTGTAACACAGTCCTTTTGGCAGCCACCATCCTTCTGCAACAGTACGAAGCCATCTACAGGCTCTGTGAACTCTACTACAGGAAGAAAAAGAGGTGGCCAAGAAGCATCTGGGTCTGAAAATGGATCAGGAGAAGAGCAGAGTACGGACTGTACAACAAGCTGATGGTGGAGCTCAGGAATGAAGACACTCGGGCGTTCCAGAACTTCATGAGGATGCCTCCAGCCATGTTTGACGAAGTTGTGCAGCTCCTGACACCCAGGTTGACCAAGGCAAACACCAACTGCCGGCCCAGCCTGGAACCTGGGTTCAAGGTGGCACTCATTCTGCACCACCTGGCCTCAGGGACCACCTACAAAAGCATGCAATACGGCTGGAGGGTGCCACACAACACCATCAGCATTGTGGTCAGATAAGTGGTGCAGGCCATCATCGAAGAATACCTGCAGGAGCTCCTCCAGTGCCCCTCCACTGAAGAAGGCTGGAAGAAAGTTGAAGAGCAGTGGTATCAGAGGTGGCTCTTCCCCCACACCGTTGGAACCACAGATGGCAAGCACGTGGCCTGCAAAGCTCCAGCCAAGTCGGGGTCCACTTATTTCAACTACAAGGGCTTCTTCAGCATCATCCTCTTTGCCATGGTCGATGCTGACTACAAGTTAATGTACATCGATGCTTCAGCCAACGGGTCAGCTTCAGATGCCCAGGTATACAACGCCAGTCACCTCAAGGAGGGGCTGGAACGCAACCTCACCATGGGCTTCCCAGATCCAGACCCCCTGCCCAACGACACGCAAGATGTGCCCTACTTCATTGTGGGGGATGACGCCTTCTCCCTCAGAACCTACCTCATGAAGCCATACACTTCCAGACTCCTGACCCATGAAGAGAGGATCTTCAACTACAGGCTGTCCAGGGCATGGCGGGTGGTGGAGAACGCCTTTGGCATCCTGGCCAACAGGTTCCAGGTACTTCTCACCACCATGCAGCATCGCCCAGAGACCATGAGGAGGATCGTGGAAGCTTGCTGCATCCTGCACAATCTCATGCGCACCCTCTACCCAGTCTTGCAGAACAGGCTCGTGGACCGTCAACAAGGCAATGGGGACATGGAGCCTGGGGAATGGAGGCAAGGGCGAAACCTGATCGACACTGTGGATGTGCAAGGCCACAACAGAGCCTCATGGGAAGGGAAGAAGCAGCACAACCTCCTGAAACACTGGTGCAACTCCCCAGCTGGAGTGGTGGAGTGGCAAGACACGATGGTAGATGCTTAATGGATGCTTCCTTCAGCCTGTCTCATCACACAGATGAGATTGGGCCATGTATGTTGGGTGGGCCTACAATGATCAGGGCATTTAATAAAGAGTTGTGTTTGTGTTCAAATGTGTGGATGATTGATTACATTATTATTGATAAAAAAGGGCCCTAGGTGTGGCACCTGGGAGGGAAGACCATACAGTCCCACTATGCTTGCACTGGAGGTTTATCTATCCCACAGCTATTAGCCATCCCAAAGGTATCCCTGCTCATTCCACAGGTATCCCTGCCCATCCCACTGCTATCTTAACCCATCCCACAAGCATGCAAAGGCTTAAGCCAATTGTAAAAGTTTCCACCAAGACTTTAAAAAACAAAAACAAATGAAGCAAGTGTGTGAATCGGAGGTGTGCCCAGTCTCAGGGGTGAAGGGTCCAGGTACTGTGGTGGTGGGTGGTGCTGGAGTGCCTGGCCTCGAGAGGACAACAGGGGAAGGTGTGTTGAGAAAGCTCTCAGACAGCTGGCTCAGCCCCGTGATGCTGAGAGGTCCTTCCTCCATGCCATGGGGTGTCAGCCCCAGTACTGATGACAGATGTACTGAGGCCGGGCTTGGCTGTGGGGTGGAGGAAGGAGTAGTGTAGTGGGGCTGTCTGGTCTGCAGCTGGGTGAGGACTGGCGTGGTTGGCATCGCTGTCGAGGGTGGCATCATTGGCGTGGGTGGCATCGCTGTTGTCGGTGGCATCGCTGTCATCAGAGGCATCATTGGCGTGGATGGCATCGCTGTCATCGGTGGCATCATTGTCGTGGGTGGCATCGGTGGCATCAGTGAAACAGGTGGCAACGGTGTTGCCCGATGACTCTGTGCCTGGACTGGGAAGGGATGCTGCCTGTGCTGCTGAACCTCCTGGTAGCCGTAGCCCTGGTAGGTGAGGGCCTGTGGGAAGCTTTGCAATGGGAGGGACATCACCTGGGGTGGAGGAGCAGACCTGGACTGGGTGGGAGCAGGTTCATCTGAGTCTGGAGGGTTGTGAAGCAGCTTGGTGATCCGGTCCTTCACCAGCTGGTATTGTGGATCCACCATTTCCTTGAGGGTCTGGTTGACATAGGTGAGGAAGGGCTTGCTGTTGGAGGATGAGGAGTCGGTGTGGACAAGCTGAGAGAGGAGATCTATGCTGGTGCGGATGGTGTCCCTGATCTCCAGCAGGACAGTGTGGCTCTGCCCCTCCAGCCGTCTCGCTCTCTGCCTTTCTGCGGAGGCGGAGCTGGTGGGGGTGGATGCGGCTAGGACTGTGGTGGACTCAATGTCTTCTTTCTCCCACCGCACCAGGCAGTCCTCTACGCACTCCACCATGCTTACCACACCTGTCCGCGGGTTCTCCGCCGTGGCACGCTCCACAGAAACCTGCCTGGATACAGGGACTGACTTTGGCCGGAAGAGGACTGGCTCTCAGAAGGCTGCCGGAGAGAGAGGGTTGTGAGAGGGGCTGCTGGTGCTCCTCGGTGGCAGACCTCACCCTCCAGAAAGCTGCAACTGGCCATGATGTAGGTCTCTCTGTCTGTCAGCTTAACTGTGGCCTGGCCAGATTTCTTCAGGTGCAGCTTCCCATACCAGGTGTGCATGTGCTTTCACCAGCCGAGGAGCACCTCGAAAGTGTAACCCATACTCTCTGCCCTCTCTCTCCAAGCAGCCTGCTTCCGCTTGGTGTCCCTTACAGCCGGTATCCCTTCCGCCACAGATAGTCGTTCTCTCTCAGCCACTCCAGCACCTCATCCTCGTGCGCCTCCTCAATATAGTATTGCCTCCTCTCCCATTGTCGCATACGCCTCTTCCTCCCTTTGGCTGAACCAGATGGGCCCTCATGAGAGGGGCTCCCAGCTAGTAGGGGCTGCTCCTCCACACCACCACCAGCAGCAGCAGCACCAGCAGAATCATCATCATTGTTAAGCCTGGTTTCCCCAACCAGGGTTAGGGAGACAAGCTAAACAGAATGTGCAGCGTTAGTCAGATAGGCACACAGATAAATGGGTGAGCTAAGCTTGTATGTTTATTAACATACAGTAAAAATAACAGATACGCTTGTGCTATCAAGAATATAGTTTATTCCAGTATAAGATAATAGCATAGTCAAATATAACAGTCCAATAGTCATGTATCAAGTAGTCAGTCCATTCAGGGATATTCAGTTAGCAAAGTCCATGTAGAATATCCTATGTCAGTTCACTTACAAATCAGTCCTTTGTTATCTCTCCCGTTCGAGCAATGCAGTCTTGATTCCAAGCAGTAATCAGGGATCATCAAAGCCAGAGAGAGAGCAAGCTGTAGTCTTGCTTCTTTTTAAAGTGTTTTCATAACCACTCCCTTAATTACTATCCCACAGTTAAAGCTGCAGACACTTTAACATACACAACTATGAATCATAGTTATTATTTCACCTAAACCAGTTAGGGTAAACAATGTTATCCCTAACATTCTCCCCTTTTAGGTTACATAATAACTATGAATCATTTACATCTTTAAATTATATTTGTTATTACTCTCTTTAAACTTAATTGCTCCTTGAGCTTTTGTAAATTGGTCTGCAATGTTTTCTTCTGTCATGCAGTATTCCAATTTAATTAGCCCATTCTTTACAGATTCTCTAACATTTAAGTATCTTAAATCAGTATGCTTTGATCTAGTTTTTACAGCAATACTAGTAGCTAACTTTATAGCTGCTTGGTTATCCTCGTACACAATAATGGAATCTTTTACAGTTGTACCCATGTCGAATAATAACTGTTTGTACAAAATCAAGTCAATGCATAATAATGACAGACATGAAAATTCTGCTTCCATCGTGGACAAGCTAATATGCTGTTGTCTGATTGACTTCCACCCTATTAGTGTCTTACCAAATAATATAGCCATCCCAGATGTTGATTTTCTAGTGTTTATATCAGTTGCAAAACTTGCATCTGCATAAGCACTAAGACTCAAATCACCCTTTGGTTCTA
>BLBF01000139.1:249822-264942 GCA_015471245.1 Laticauda colubrina
TATTATTTCACCTAAACCAGTTAGGGTAAACAATGTTATCCCTAACAATCATCATCATCATCATCATCCTCACCAGCAGGATCATAATCAGCATCATCATCATCAGCAGCAGCAGCAGCAGCAGGATCATCATCATCAGCAGCAGCAGCAGCAGCGGCAGCAGGATCAGCAGCTGCAGCAGTACCAGCAGGACCAGGATCAGCAGCAGTAGAGTAAGCACCAGCAGGGCCAGCAAGTCCAGGAGCACGAGCAGGACGAGCAGGATGAGCAAGACCAGGAGCACGAGCAGGTCGAGCAGGACCAGCAGGACCAGAAGCAGCTTCAATAGAGTAAGCCTCAGCAGACGCCCCAGCACCAGCAGAAGCACCACTGCCAGGAGCAGCTTCAGCAGAAGCCCCAGCAGAACCAGAGTCAGGGGCAGGGGGCAGGAGGTTGGCCCTCTCCCTCTTGCCAGGGATGGAAGCAGGTTGCTGAGGCTTTCGTTTCCTCCCCATGGTTGTGGGGTTGCTGGCTGGCAGGGTGGCTGGCAGGCACCAAGCCTGGCAGGAAGGCAGGCAGGCAGGCAGGCACCAAGGCTGGCTGGAAGGCAGGCTGGCAGGGCAGGCAAGGGACTCGAAGTGTCCAGCAGCAGGTCTTTCCTTGGAATGCTGGCCACGTGCGAGCTGCTTCCCTTTATATCCGGGGGGCTTACATAATGCTTCCTCCCCGCATGCGCAATTAATGCTCGGCATCCGTTCCACTTCTGCTGTGCATCCGTTAGGCTTCCGCTGTGCATCCGCTTTATCCACTGTGCATCCGCTGTGCATCCGCTTCATCTGCTGTGCATCCACTCTGCATCCGCTGTATCCATTCCACGTCCGCTTTTCTGAGGCCCCCCAGAAGCCCTGCGGTTGTGCCATCCGCTCCCATCCGCTTCCAGCCACTGGGCTTCCGTTCCGCATCCACTTTGCATCCGCCCTGCATCCTCCCCGCATCCGTGTTATCCGCTCCATTTATGCAAATTTTTGCCCCTTTTAAGAGCGGATAACAACGGATGGAACATTTTGCTCGTCCGCTGTGTCCTTTTTGCGTCCGTTGGCCAGTGTGACATGGGCTTTTCTCAACAACCGCAACCACAACCCATTCCACAAAAAACCACAAAACCAACAAATAATGATATCTCAATCCTCATTAAAGAAGCCATTGAACATGAATGGATACATCCCAATGCCATCTTATTTGGTCTTGAAGACAACAGTGACGATGACATCACAAATGTCCACAACATCATCAGCATCTATCAAGTATCAAGCATCTCCCCTGATGAAGTACTCGACATTTTCCGCATTGGCCCAGAGTTCAGAAACAGTGACGGCTCATTGGCCCATGCTTCTGCAGGGTTGTTTACAAAAATGAATTAAACAAACAAAAATTCACTTACACTATAAACTCACTTGCTAAGAGCAACATCAACCATAAGAATCTTCGTTCTCACCCTCACCTAACCTTACAGCAACATGTACGGTCCCGTGAACTATGCTCTGAACTCAAAAGACTACAAGAAGGAGGAAATACTGCAACCGTCTTTGGGAAAGGGAGTAAAGCTGAGGAGGGGAGATGCAGATCTCCTCAACCCTGCTGATGGCTTCCCCTTCTTCACCACCTCTATGGGGTGGCTTGAGCCCTGAATCCAGTTGGCTTGGGGTGCTCCAGAGGTAAGCACAGATCAAAATCGTGCACAATCACAGATTTTGGTCCACCACCAAAGAAGCCCAAACCAGAAGTCAACTATAATACTAACCTATACACTGACCACTGCACAGAAGGTATCAAAAGCAAGACCTTCAACTTAAATCCCAGCAACCATCACCCCAACATCCAACAATAGGCATACACACCCCTTGCTTCCTCCAGACTCACTACTACATATCTAAAATGCAAACTATTCAATGCAAGAAGCCTCACAAACAAAATGCATGAATTCCTCATCTTAATAAGCACAGCCATATTTGACATTATATTTGTCTGTGAGACGTGGTTGAATGAATCTTTTCCAGACTCCATCACAACAGTCAGAGCATATCACATTCATCAGTCAGATTGCAAAATCCGTAGAGAGGTGGAGTTGCTATCTTCTATAAAAAATAACTAAATTTAAGAAAGATTCAAATTACACAAGAGCTTGCTCTTCCAGAGACCATCGTTTGTGAACTGTCCTTAAATACCACTATCCACTTCTTACTATGCTACAGAGCCCCTGATTATGACATAGTTCATGCAAACAAACTAACTTCACTGCTGACGTGGGCTACCTCTTGTCCACACCCTCTTATTTTCCTTGGTGACCTCAATCTACCTCTTATAGATTGGACCCAAAATGAATCTACATTCGAACCCATACATGCAACCCTGTATAATGCCACTACTACACTGGGACTAGATCAATTAGTAACTAATAACACTAAACTCAACAACTGTTTTGACCTCATCTTCTACAACAGGTCAAACTCAATTTATGGCCTTCAAATGCAAGAACACTTTTCTAACAGTGACCACAGTATGACTGACTTTTGTCTCAATTTACACCCTCACAAAGAAGATCATAATGATGGATCTCCAAAATACAATTTCAAAAAAGCCAACTATGATCTCATAGATGTTGACCTATCATCTCTTGATTGGTACATTCTGTTCTCTAACTGTAATACTACAGAAGACCATTATAATGTATTCTTACTTGAAGTTGAAAGAGTCATTAAACTATATGTACCATTAGTAACCCCAAAATACAAAAAAAATTACCCTTAACAATAAGAAAACTCCAATTAAAAAAAAAAATCACTATGGTGTAAAAACAAAACTAGCCATGTAGCAAACTTTAAAAACTGATACAATACCTTATGCCGACAGATAAAGGCAGAATGCACAAATTATTACTGCAAACAAGAAGAAAATTTCCTATGTACAGAAAACACCTTCTACAATTTTGTAAACACCAAACTTAAAGACTCAAGAACCATCCCACCTCTAAAGTGACCAAAAGATTTCAGCGACAAAGCTGTTAAGGCCAACCTGTTCAACACATTCTTCAGCTCAGATTTTGTTAACAGCAATGGCTCATTTCCAGGTCATACCACAACTAACTGCAATGATCTACAACATATTGACTTTACAGAAGAAAACTAAGAAAAGGCTTTATGTAATCAAAAAGCATCCCTATCTATTGGTCCCGATAGATTATGTGCATACTTCTTAAAAAAACATTCCTTTGCCATAGCAGAACCCCTAAGCATTATATATGATATAATATCATTCAGAACCGGCTACTAAACAAACCTATGGTCCTTAGATTAGTCATCCCTATCTTCAAAAAAGGTAACCCACGCCTGGTTGAAAAGTACAGACCAATCTCATTATGTTGTGTCACATGCAAAGTCATGGAATCAATCATTAACCAATTCATCACCCTCCACTTAGAGTCAAACAACCTACTCTCCAAAAAATAATTTGGTTTCAGGAAAAAAATTTCCTGTAGCCTACAACTCCTATACTGCGAAAACATATGGACTACTCTTCTCAACCAGGGTAAAGCAATAGACGCAATTTACATAGACTTCTGCAAAGCCTTTGATTCAGTGGTACATGACAAACTACTGTTAAAACTAAAGTCTTATGGCATTTCTGGATCCCTTCATAAATGGATTACTGCATTCCTATCAAACAGGCAACAAATAGTAAAAATAGAGATTACTATATCAAACCCTGCTCCAGTTAACAGTGGTGTGCCCCAAAGGCAGCATTCTAGGACCCACACTCTATATACTCTTTATAAATGACCCTTGCGATCACCTTATAAGCAACTGCATCCTCTTCGCGGATGATGTAAAACTATTCAACACCACCGACAATGCTACTGCTCTTCACAGTGACCTTGATTATGTGTCTGAATAGTCAAACAATTAGCAACTCCAAATCTTGACCAACAAATGTTCTGTCCTACACACTGGTAAAAAATCAGCACACCAAATACAAACTAGTTGGTGATTTCCTCTTTCATGACCCTCACTCTATCAAGGACCTAGGAGTACTCATATCTAATGACCTAAGGGCAGAGTTCACTGTAATAGCATTGCCCAAAAGGCATTAAGAGTTGTAAATCTAATCTTACAAAGCTTCTCCTCTGGAAATATTGAATTGCGAACTAGGGTATACAAAACCTTTGTTAGACCAGTACTCAAATACAGCTCATCTGTCTGAAATCTGCACTGTATATCTGACATGAATACAATTGATCAAGTCCAGAAGTATTTCACAAGAAGAGTACTACACTCCTCTGCTCACAACAGATTACCCTATATCACCAGACTTGAAAATTTGGGCTTGGACATCCTTGAACTAGGCTGCCTACGCTTAGACTTCAGCGTAGCACACAAAATTATCTGCTACAATGTCCTACAAGTCAATGACTACTTCAGCTTCAACCGCAACAATACAAGAGCACACAACAGATACAAACTCAATGTTAACCACTCCAAACTTGATTGCAGAAAGTACAACTTCAGCAACAGAATGGTCAATGCCTGGAATGAACTACCTGACTCTATAGTTACATCCTCAAAGCCCCACTCCTTTAACCTCAAACTATCCACTTGACCTCACCCCGTTCCTAAGAGGTCTGTAAGGGGCATGCATAAGTGTACCATTGTGCTTCCTGTCCCTGTTCTATTGTCCCAATTTAATGGTAACTATTTTCTGTATTCTTACTCATGTTGATACTTGTACCAATTGTTTTGTAAGCGATTGACAAATCAAATAAATAAATAAATAAAATCTCACCAGAGCTTACAAAGACAGGCCGTTCCACCTGGATGGCTGTGACAAAATTTATATCAACCATCCTTCCCCTTATTAAGAGTTTCGGGTGTAACCAAAGACAAAGCTAAGACCAGCTGAGTCTCATCAAACCCAGGAGTTAGCAAGACAAAGTGAGTTGCCCTCACCTGGGGAATTCCAGCAGATTTTACATTGCAACTTAAATCCTGGAAGAGGAAATCCACAGGGGATACATTAAGATTTACGATTCCATTGACAATTGCAAAGAAAAGCAATTATCCTATGCAATTAATATTATATTTGTTTGCATACCAGAAAGGGAAAAACATTTTTGTGTCTCTTAGTTGTAATCCACAGAGATGGACATGAAATGATAGTGAAGTTGGATATTTGACTTAACATGAAACCGAGCCTCTGCAGACAAGATGTAGTTTCCACTTGGTGCTCTCTGATATTGTGTATGGTCCTGCTTTGCAACCCTTCTCGGGAAAGCAGAACTGTACAAGTGAAAAGCATTTCAAAAAGAATTTTTATTGGAAGATAGTGATAGCAGAAAGAGTGTAGGCAGGATCTGAATTTCCTGTGCCAAAGCATTAGGTTAAACCGTTTTCTCTGAGGTTTCTCCAAATTTCCAGTTCAACTTCAAGCCTACCCATGGGGCGAAGATGTTGTGAGAACATCAGGCTGAAGAGGTGATAACAGTTCCTAGGTCCCATGATCTCACTTCTCTGGTGATGAGACAAAACAAATGGCCTGTGGCACATACTTCTCACCCTCCCAATTTCCCCAACAGATACATAAAAGCCACATAAGGAAGAAAGGAAAACTCCATGTAAAAGAATCCCTGCTCTCACAAGAATGGCAGCGTCAGGCGGAGCTCCATTCAAAATCCAGGAAAGAAATACTTAGACTCTTTAATTTAGAGAAAAGATATCTTTTACTGAAAGTGAAGTGGTAGCAACCAAAGAATTCTGAATCTGAGAAATTAGGCGCGCAATTCACATATACAAAGTGATGGAAGTATTCCCACCCCCAATAGTTCAGATGAAACTTCCAATTAGAAGTTGTGAATATGATCATGTGGGCATCTTCAGGTGATGATGAGGCCTCTGTCCGTTGACCTTGGCATACTTTGATAACGGGTTGCAGTTGCACAGAGAAAAGAAAGCTAAGCGAGAAATAGAAACCTAACTCTATTGTATGCTCCCCCCCATTTACACAACAGAAGAATGAAACACCTCCAGCTCACTTCCCAGACCTATCCCTACCTCCCCTTCCCCCCCGTTACTTATGGCAGCCAAAAGATGCAAAGCGATAGTAGAAGATCTTAAAGGCTGACATTCGGCCCTCCTAGAAAAAGGAAAACCATCAGTTCTAAAAGAGAGAGAGGAGAAAATATAAAGACAATTATTAATCATAAAACAATTACAAAAGAATACACTCCTAAGGCTTATCAGGATACTTGGAACAAAATGCCTTGACCAACTTAGGGGCTTTAACGTCAGTTTCGTGAACCCATTCGGCTTGTGAAGAAGGGAAATGTTTCCAGGCTACAAGATACTGGAGTCGACCCCTTCCATTTGCGAGAATCCAGAATTTCTTTAACTTCAAAAGGTTGTTCGCCTTCAATCAGTATTGGTATGGGAGGGTCAGTCTGTATGGGTCTTAAGTCAGAAGCATGTTCAGGTTTTAGCAAACATGGAAAACCGGAGGAATTCGTCGAAGAGTTTTGGGTAAGTTCAGCTGGACTGTTACGGGATTTATAATCCGTTCAATCATGAAAGGACCAACATACTTAGGGCCAAGCTTCTTTGACTTTTGAGTGGTCTGCAGGTATCTGGTGGACAGGAAAACTTTGTCACCCACTTTATATTCTTTCTCTGGACATCTTTTCTTGTCTGCAAACTTCTTATGAGCTTGATGGGCCTCATCTAATGCTTTGCGTGTCACTGGCCAGTTAAGTTGGAGTTGAGTTATCCATTCATCCAATGAATGGATGTTAGGCTTTTCACGAGGACGTTCAGGTATGGGTAAGAAATCTTGTCCCGAAGCCACCTTAAATGGAGTAAATCCAGTACTACTGTGTACGGAGTTGTTGTATGCCACTTCGACAAATGGTAGTAAGTCAGACCAGTTATCTTGTTGATAATTTATGTAACATCTAAGATATTGTTCTAACACTGCGTTAGTCCTCTCACAGGCCCCATTGGTTTGAGGGTGGTGGGCAGAGCTTAAGCACTGGGCAGAGCCTATCAACTTCAGGAACTCTTTCCAAAAATTTGAGGTAAACTGGACCCCTCTGTCAGAGATTATACTTTCCGGAACGCCATGTAACCGACAGATATGTGAAATAAACAGTTTAGCCAGCGTCTTAGCAGATGGAATCTTGGAACAAGGCATGCAATGTACTTGTTTGGAAAACAAATCGGTTACTACCCAGATGACCGTGTTTCCACCGCTTTCGGGTAATTCTACTATAAAGTCCATAGAGATCACCTTCCAGGGGGCCATTGGTCTAGCTACATTTTGTAACAATCCTACTGGCTTACCAGGAGGTCTCTTTGCCGAAGCACAAATTGGACAGCTAGCTACATAAGCTTCAATGTCCTTTTTATAAAGTAGGCCACCAGAATTGTCGCTTAACCAGATGTAAAGCCCATGTCACACTGAACCAACGGATGCAAAGAGGATGTAAAATGGACAAAAAACCTTGCCATCCATTGGTAAACGCAATGTATCCATTCTGTACTCACTGCCTCCGTTTTGCTTCCTCTCTATGGGTCCAGCATCCGTTTATGGATGTTTCATCTGCTCCAAAAGTTTTGGGCTGCCTAAAACATTTGTGCGGAAAATGTATCCAGTTCGTCCGTTCTGCATCCGCTACGCATCTGCTAAGCATCTGTTACGCATCCGCTATATCCGCTAGGCATCCGCTGCACATCCGCGCAACTCACATCCACCCGGATGCAGGGAGGAAGCGGAACGGACGTGGAACGGATGCAGAACGGATGCAGAACATATGCAGCACGGAAACAAAGTGTTTAAAGCGGAAAAAACATCCGCAGAGAGGACCTATCTCAGATATTAAGGATGTCTAGAGGATGCCTAGAGGATGCCTAGAGGATGCCTAGAGGATGCCTAGAGGATGCCTAGCGGAAAACCTATACTGCCTATAAAAAGGGGGAGCAACTCGCCTGCATCTCACTTTCATAACAGCAGCCCAGCGGTGCAGACCTCTGCAGCCTTCATCTGGCTCTTCCTATTCCACAGCATCCAGTCATGTCCACCATGGATTGTAACAAAGTCCTTTTGGCAGCCACCATCCTTCTGGAACAGTGCGAAACCATCTACAGTCTCTGTGAACTCTACTACGGGAAGAAAAGGATGCACCCAAAAAAAGTCTGGGTCAAAGATGGTTCGGGAGAAGAGCAGAGGACGGACTGTACAACAAGCTGATGGAGCTCAGGAGCAAAGACACTTGGGCGTTCCAGAACTTCATGAGGATGCCTCCAGCCATGTTTGACGAAGTTGTGCAGCGCTTGACACCCAGGTTGACCAAGACAAACACCAACTTCCCACCCAGCCTGGAACCTGGGCTCAAGGTGGCACTCACTCTGCGCCACCTGGCCTCAGGAACCACCTACAGGAGCATGCAGTACGGCTGGAGGGTGCCACCCAGCACCATCAGCTTTGTGGTCAGAGAAGTGGTGCAGGCCATCATTGAAGAGTACATGGAGGAGCTCCTCCAGTGCCCCTCCACTGAAGAAGGCTGGAAGAAAGTTGCAGAGCAGTGGTAGCAGAAGTGGAACTTCCCACACACCGTTGGAGCCATAGATGGCAAGCACGTGGCCTGCAAAGCGCCAACCAAGTTGGGGTCCACTTATCACAACTACAAGGGCTTCTTCAGTATCATCCTCTTCACCATGGTCGATGCTAATTACAAGTTCATGTACATTGATGCTTCAGGCAAGGGCTCATCTTCAGATGACCAGGTATACAATGCCAGTCACCTCAAGGAGGGGCTGGAAAGCAACCTCATGGTGGGCTTCCCAGATCCAGACTCGCTGCCCAACAACACACAAGATGTGCCCTACTTCATTGTGGGGGATGAAGCCTTCTCCCTCACAACCTACCTCATGAAGCCCTACACCTCCAAATACCTCACCTGTGAAGAGAGGATCTTCAACTACAGACTGTTCAGGGCAAGACGGGTGGTGGAGAATGCCTTTGGCATCCTGGCCAACAGGTTCCAGGTACTTCTCACCAACATGCAGCATAGCCACGAGACCATGAGGAGGATCGTGGAAGCTTGCTGCATCCTGCACAATCTCATGCGCACCCGCTACCCAGTCTTGCAGAACAGGCTTGTGGACCGTGAACAAGGCAATGGGGACATGGAGCCTGGGGAATGGAGGCAAGGGCAAAACGTGATCAACACTGAGGATGTGCAAGGCCACAACAGAGACTCACGTGAGGCGAAGAAGCAGCGCAACATCCTGAAACACTGGTGCAACTCCCCAGCTGGAGCAGTGGAGTGGCAAGACAGGATGGTAGATGCTTAATGGATGCTTCCTTCAGCCTGTCTCATCACACGGATGAGATTGGGCCATGTATGTTTGGTTGGCCTACAATGAAAAGGGCGTTTAATAAAGAGTTGTGTTTATGTTGACATGTGTGGATGATTGATTACATTGTTATTGATAATAAAAGCCCATAGGTGTGGCACCTGGGAGGGTGGACCATACAGTCCCACTATGCTTGCACTGGAGGTTTATCTATCCCACTGCTATCCTAACCCATCCCACATCTATTACCCATCCCACAGTATCCTAACCCATCCCAAAGCTATCCCTACCCATCCCACAAGCAAGCAAAGGCTTAAACCATTTCTAAAAGTTTCCACCAAGACTTTATTTAAAAAAAGAAATGAAACAAGTGTGTGAATCAAAAATAGACTTTATTAAACACAAGCTATTAGACAAAAATGAGTTTCTGGCACTCCTCTTGGTCGCTCAGTTCCAGGGGTGAAGGGTGCAGGTGCTGTGGAGGTGGATGGTGTTGGAGTGCTTGTCATCAGCTCCTCCAGAAGCAGAAGCAGCAGAAGCACCAGCCCCAGAAGAGCAAGCCTGTGATGCAGAAGCCCCAGCAGAACCAGAGTGAGGGCCAGGGGGCGGGATGGTAGCCCTGTCCCTCTTGCCAGGGCTGGCAGCAGATGGCTGAGGCTTGCTGTGCTTCCGCATGGTTGTGGGGTTGCTGGCTGGCATGGAGGCTGGCAGGAACCAAGGCTGGCAGCAAGGCTGGTAGGGAGGCAGGCACCAAGGCAGACAGCAAGGCTGGCAGGAAGGCTGGCAGCAAGGCTGGCAGGCAGACATGCAGGCAGGGCAGGCAAAGAAGCCAATCCGTCCGGCAGCAGGTCTTTCCTCTGAATGGCGACCTGCTTCCGAGCTGCTTCCGTTATATCTGCTGGGCTGACACAATGCATCCTCCACGCATGCACAATTAACGCCAGGCATCCGCTAGGCTTCCGCTCTGCATCCGCTGTGCATTCGCTTTATCCGTTCGGCGTCTGCTCTGCATCCGCTCTTTCCGTTCCGTGTCTGCTTTGCTGAGGCCCCACGGAAGCCCAGCGGATGCATCATCCGCTCCCATCCGCTTCCATCCACTGGGTTTCCGTTCCACATCCACTTTGCATCCAACCTGTGTCCTCCCCCCGTCCGTGTTATCCGCTCCTGTTTTGAAATTTTTGTCCCTTTTGAGAGCGGATAACAACGGATGGAACATTTTGCTCGTCCGCTGTGTCCTTTTTGCATCTGTTGGTCAGTGTGACATGGGCTTAAGGTCTTCACAAATCCAAAGTGGTCAGCTGCTTTAGAATCATGAGCCTGTTGTAATATTTGGCCCCTCAGCACCTGTGGCACATACAACTTGGTCCCTACCCAAGCCAAACCATCTCTAACTGTATAGTCACTTGAATGAGCCAGGAACCATTCGTCTAGTTTTAAAGTTTCTTTTAATTGTTCGGTTAGGTCATTCGATAAATCCACTTCTTGTTTCTTCTTTTGGGCTCTGGTGATCACTGGGGCAGCTAGATGTTTGGTTGAGACAATTGGGCTTATCACCTTCTGGCGCATACTATTATATTGGGGTAATCTAGAGAGAGCATCTGCCATGAAGTTCTTCCCTCCTGGAATGTACTTCAATGAGAAATTGAACCGCTTGAAGTACTGGGCCCAGCAAACTTGTTTAGGGGACAGCTTCCGGGGCGTTTTTAAGGCTTTCAAATTCTTATGATCAGTCCATACCTCAAATGGTTTTTTTGCTCCTTCCAGGAAATGTCTCCAGGTCAGCAAGGCCCAACGAACTGCAAAAGCTTCTTTCTCCCAGACGGCCCATCTTCTCTCTGTTTCAGACAGCTTACGGGAGGTATACGCACAAGGCTTTTAGGTCCCTTTCTCCTTGATTTGAAGTAACACTGCTCCAATAGCCACATCACTTGCATCGGCTTGAATCACGAAGGGAATTTCCATATCCGGGTGCTTCAGCACTGGTTCTGCAGCAAACAGTCTTTTTAGCTTCTCAAAAGCTGCTTGGCACTCCATGGACCACTCCAGCGGCTTGCCTGGCCTTGGCTTCACCTCCCCTTTTGTCTTTAAGAGATTTGTGATGGGCATTGCTATCTTAGCAAACGTCCGGATGAATTGCCGGTAAAAATTTGCAAATCCCAAGAAGCTTTGAAGTTGTTTTCTGGTGCGTGGTGGAGCCCATTCCAAAACAGCACACACCTTCTCTGGGTCCATTTCTATGCCTTCAGATGAAATGCGATATCTCAGATAATCAATTTTCTCTTGATGGAATTCACACTTTGATAGTTTAGCATACAACTTAGCAGCACACAGAGTCTGTAGGACCGACCGCACTAGTTTCACATGTTCATCCAGAGTTTCCGTGTTGATAAGGATATCATCAAGATAAACCAGAACCCCCCTGTATAAATGTTCATGTAACACTTGATTGATCATCTGCATGAATACAGCTGGGGCCCCTTGTAAACCAAAAGGAAGAACATTGAATTGGAAGCAACCCATCGGGCAGTTAAAAGCGGTCTTCCACTCATCCCCTTCCTTAATTTGAATTCGGTAGTTTGCTTCTCTCAAATCCAACTTCGTGAAAATCTTCCCCTTCGCTAGATGGGCCAACATGTCCTTCATCAAAGGAAGGGGGTACACGTTTTCCAAAGAAATAGCGTTCAAATTTCTGTAATCCACCACCAAGTGTTTGGAACCATCTTTCTTTTCACAGAACAATACTGGGGTCGCTACCCGGGGCCTAGCAGGTTGAATGAAACCACGTTCCAGATTTTTATCTATAAACAATTTCAGCTCTTCCAATTCCCGTGGGGTCATTGAGTACAACTTTGGTTTTGGAAGCTTCACCCCTGGCAAAATCTCAATAGCACAGTCTGTTGGCTGGTGAGGCGGAAGCTTATCCGAGGCCTTCTCACTGAACACTTCTTTTAAATCCCAATACTCTTTGGGAATTTTCTCCTCCCCTTTCATGAGCTCAGTACCTGTGGAAGCTACTTAAATCAGGTCCTGAGGCTTTGACTGGGATCTGCCCTCTTTTCCCGGTTGCTGCTTGGTGCGTATGCGCAACAACCCCTTTCTCCAGTTAACCTGGGGGTTCCATTTCTGGAGCCAGGGCAATCCCAGTATTAATGGTTGCTCCATCCCAGGAACCACAATAAAATACAGAGGCTCATCATGCTCTCCCATGATCATTTCTATAGGTTCCGTGACAAAACGGGCAGGGCAACCACCAGCTACTGAACCATCTAGTTGGCAAAAGGAAATGCGCATCTTCAAAGGTTTTAGTTTTAGGCCCATTTTCTTCACTACTTCCATGTTCATTATACATCTTGTGCACTCCGAATCTAACAGGGCTAGCATTTCCCCTTCGACCCCTGAATTGGGTACCCTCAACTTCACCGGAATGGTCATAGGGCCCACGCTTGGACTTACCAGGAAGTCATCTTCCGAGTCGAAATCATCCTCCTCAGGGGTCACTGGGGTTTCTGATTCCTCTCCTATGGGAGGGGCCACCTCTGCTGTCGCTTTAGACTTTAGTGCTGCTTCGAGAGACTTTTCAGGTTTCTTCCCTTCTTTTGGTGCCCCCTTTGGTTCCAGCTTGACTCTACAGTTCACAGCCCGGTGACCTTCCTTCCTGCATCTCAAGCAGGCCGAGGGGTTGGGTCTTGCCGCCACTCCTCCCCTCTGAGGTTTGGGAATCTGTTGAGGCCATGGGGGGGAAGGCTTGCTCCACCCAGAACCTCCCTGCCATCTGCTTTGGGTTAGATCAATATCCACTTCTTCTGCCAGCAAGTACCACATCTGCAAGTCATTGGGGTCTCTTCTAGCAATGCATCTCTGGTACACATCTTCATTTAAACCATCTTTAAATGCTTCTATCAGAGCTTCCTGGGACCAGCCTTGGATATGACCGGTTAACTGTCTGAATTCTTGGTTGTAGTCAGCCACTGACCTCCGCCCCTGATTTATGGTTTTCATCTTAATCCGGGCCTTCCGCTCTGCCAGTGGGTCCTCAAACCTAGCCCGCAGTGCAGTCATGAACAGGTTGTAATTCAGCAACTGGGGAGCATTATCATTATGCAGGGTTACTATCCACTCTGCAGCTGTTCCCTCCAGGGCCCTGGTAACACACCTCACTTTGGCTGCTTCTGAGGGAAAATCCTCCCCGTATTCTTCCATATAGCTCCAAACTTGGGGTAGGAAAAAACCCAAGGCTTTGGGATTTCCCCCGTATCTTACTTCTAACGGAGGCAGCCTAGGAGCTCTATGCCTTCTAGGAATCCCACCTCCCACTGAGGGTCCCGGGGCTGCTGCTGGATCAGGTTGATTTATGGGAGAGGGGGCTGCTCTGCTCCTTCTGGATGGTCTTCCTCCCCCTTCATACCTTTGTGCAGCTTGGAGTTGTTCAAAGGCTTCATCAAGGAGTTTCCTGGCTTGATTCAGTGAGAGTTCTCTCGTTTCCTTCTCTTACCATGGCTCCTCTTTTCCACGCCGGCGGGTAGATGTGACTCCGGGGGGGGGGGGTGTCCTTCTCTGAATCTTTCCAACCAACCCCCACCGACCATCTGGGCTTCACAGCTGGATCCTCTTCCAGACTGACCTCTGCTAGCAATTGGGCTTCCTGTACCAGCAGAGAATCTTGCCCTCCAATGGCTCCCAGGTCTTCCTGATCACTAGTTGAAGATGACATGATGTCCAGGTCCCCTCAGAAGAAAATTGTGTATTCTCTCCGGATGGGCTGGTAGCTGAGATTCAGAATAATGTCAGGCGGAGCTCCATTCAAAATCCAGGAAAGAAATACTTAGACTCTTTAATTTAGAGAAAAGATATCTTTTACTGAAAGTGAAGTGGTAGCAACCAAAGAATTCTGAATCTGAGAAATTAGGCGCGCAATTCACATATACAAAGTGATGGAAGTATTCCCACCCCCAATAGTTCAGATGAAACTTCCAATTAGAAGTTGTGAATATGATCATGTAGGCATCTTCAGGTGATGATGAGGCCTCTGTCCGTTGACCTTGGCATACTTTGATAATGGGTTGCAGTTGCGCAGAGAAAAGAAAGCTAAGCGAGAAATAGAAACCTAACTCTATTGTATGCTTCCCCCCCTCATTTACACAACAGAAGAATGTAACACCTCCAGCTCACTTCCCAGACTTATCCCTACCTCCCCTTCCCCCCCCCCCGTTACTTATGACAGCTGAAAGATGCAAAGCGATAGTAGAAGATCTTGAAGGCTGACAGGCAGCATCCCAAAAGAGATCTATGGGACACATTGCTTGTTTTCTGGCAGACCTTTCATGATCAAACTAGGTGACTCCATCAGTGCTAGAAGAAGGGGGTCCATTCTCATTTTATATTCTAGGGCAGAGTTCCCCAATGTTTCCGGCTTTGTGGACCAGTGGGGGGAAGTAGAGAGGATGCTTCATGCAAGTGGCTGGCAAGCACATCCGCATGCCTTTATGCACACATCTCCATTGCAGAGAGTGCTGACTCCTGCATTAGGCAATCTTTGCTATGATTGGTTGCTGTGGGTGTAAAGGGGGAGTTTCCCTTTTTTTTTCTGTGCGCATTGTACATTGTTTGTGATTTACCTCATGATTCTCTTGTTTGCCTGACAATAGAAATAGGAATAGAACTAACAGGACTAGGATTAGGACTAGGACTAGGACTAGGACTAAGACTAAGACTAAGACTAAGACTAAGACTAAGACTAAGACTA